>JAXGGA010001607.1:0-146275 GCA_038373865.1 Uloborus plumipes | reverse complement strand
ATTGCGTCATAAAAGTTGCATTGTTTGTTTGTTTTTCAAACAAACTTTCTTCACTTCGAACCCCCCCCCGAAAAAAAAATCCTGGCTACGGCCTTGATGGAAAACGAGCTAGATAAAACGTCACAGCCTACTTGGCGAATTAGAGGAGCTCGCTAACTGCGTGTGAGCTCTTATTGGCTCCGCGCGTCGTGACGTTAGTGTCAACTTAAGTTGCTGTCTAGTTTAGTGCAACCAGAATTTTGTCTCTACCATAACATTCCTTATCAGCATATATATTAACGTACTAGAATTGTATAAAGCAGTTAGTACCCGCCCTAAACCAGGGCTAAGGCAGAAACATGCAATACATCACCAGCTCATTTATTCCATCCATACACTGCAGTTTCAATTTAAAACTGTAAAATGCACAAAAAAAAAAAAAAAAAAAAAAAAACTGCAAAACTAGCAATTTTAACCTAAGTAGCATCAACTCATCGGATTTTGCTCGACCGATCATCGAACTCCTCGTAAACTGTGATCCCGTAACGCACGATGACATCGTTCCGATCAGTACCCGAGCACGGTTTTCGATGAGCTACTTTTCATCTTGAAGCGATAGCCTTCCGATCAACTTTCCCGATGAAAATAAGCCGAGCTATATTCCATCGGAAAACGATATCCTTCCAATCAAGTTTCCCGATGAAATTCATCGGCACGGGACTGTTCTGAGTTTTGCTCGTAAATTGCTCCAAATCTCATCGTATTTTGAGCAAAACTCATCGAATTTTGCTGCTCGGATTCTGTTTGGCCGATGAGACATATTGGATCATCGGCCGATGAGATGATGCTGCTAAGGTATTTTCTTGCTGTAAAGCTACAATTTTACAGTTAATTGCCGTAAAATTTAGCAATATTATACTGCAAAAACAGCAGAATAATACTGGCAGCCGAGGTTCCAATTTAAAACTGAAAATGCACGGTAATAAGCTGTAAAATCAGTAATTTTACAGTATAGTACTGTAAAATCAGAAATTTTACAGTTTATTTTCGCAAAATGAGAAATTTTTACAGTTGTTTTTTATAAAATTAGCTGTATTAGGGCCGAATTCAAGTGAAACGCCATTGCAATCGCTACTGGAACTCGAATTACGATAGAATAGCATCTCGTAGCGATTGTAACGTTTCAATTGAATCCAAGTTTGGGAATTTGTGATTGCATTGGTGAGTTGCGATCGTCCGTGTTTCACTTGAATCCCGGCCTTATACTGATAAAAAAACATTCATTTTTTACAGTGCACACAAAGAAAGGACAGGAGAGGGGAAGTACATCCATGCCAGGATCCAAACCCGAGACCTCTCCATCCGAGTCAGACTTCTCTGATCACTAGACAAGAAGGCCATCAATATTTTCTTGGTCGAAAGAGAGAAAAAAAAGTACAAGAAGTTTTTACAATACAACCATGCAAAAGCCTAAAGAAAATTTAATAATTTTAAATAGATATGTTACACGTACCCTCCCACATAAATATATTTAAACGAATAGTTCAGTATTTCTGTAACTAACCGAGCGAATTAGAAACAAGTCCAGAAAAATGGCTCCAATTCAATTGTACCACAATGTTCTTCATCCTCATTGACAATGAGTCAACTGCAATCGAAAGAATAAGGCCGAAAAAAGAAACAGGCACTTGCTTCCTTTTCTTAAGTAGCATTTATTATTATTTTTTATTTTTTTACTTGTGTCGTGGACGAGCCCTGGAAGTGCCTGGAAGGGTAACATTGCGCCATGTGAAAGAAACCGGTATTCATTGAGTTGAAAGAGCACAGGAGAAGTAGAAGTGCTTTTTTATGTTTCGCTTTTTCATTTTTTGTTTCGTGCTTCTTTTTTCTTTTCTGCTTTGTGGCTACGGCTTGGCGCATGTTTTCAGTATTATAAGAGATCGTGGGGAAAACGAAGGAATATATTATGTTCTACATTCCTGAAATGTCACGGACAAGGCCGTATCCAGAAAAAAATTTCGGGAGGGGCCCAGTTTCGCACATTGCCCAAACACCCATACATTTTTGTGTGTGTTATGAGTCTAATTTCTAGTTGCCCCCCCCCCCCCTCGCGCGATGTTTGATGTGTGTGTGTGTGTGTGTTTTTTCTCTCATTTCTTTATTCTTATTATTTTCTAGAACTGACCTTTATTAAGGGTAGGGGTATCAAGAGAGATATGCAATGAGAAATTTTTCAAGTGGGGTAGAATATCCGTAATTTTAGGGGGTCCGGGGGTTTCTCCCCCGGGTAAATTTTTGACAAAAAGTTTTAAAATTCTGCATTTTGAGGCCTTGTATGGGGCAATTGGGACTTCAAAACCATGTTGGAAAAGTAGGCAAACAACAATCTCATAAATTTTCTGCATTCTTTTGCAAACTAAAATTAATCAAAGCATAAAAAAATGTTTAGTTTAACAAACGATTAACATTAAGTGACAGAGAGGAAGGACAAGGGAGGAGAAAAGATTAACACATTATCATTTGCTTACATCGGTTTTCACTATAGTTACACAGTAGTTTTTGATCAGTTCCCCAACTCACCGACGGAAACAGCACTTAGTAACATAAAATTACCAATAGTATAAAACACATAAAATTTTTAAAAAGAAATAGTGTAGAGATTTAAAATAATTAACGACAGAGTAACATTCTGGCCATTTAGTTAATTCATAGTTTAATTACTTGATAAGAAATAGGATTGAAGCACTTTTAAAGGAGTTTCAAAAAGGTATTTAATGATTTTCAAAGACTCTAGAACAGTTAAAATTCTTTAAAGCATTCATTTGCACTTTTTAGTTTCTGACGTTTTAAAAGTTGATTGGACAGTCTTACGAAATTGCTAAAACTTTGAAAGACACATCTTTTAAAGAATAAAAATTGATATTAAAAAATACTTATAACGACAATTTCTTTTTCAATCACTAGTACTGCAGAAAACGAAAAAGAATACAGGAAGGGTAATATTTTTTCTCGTGCTTAACATATTAATAAAAGAATCAATTACAAAGTAACTTCTAAAATACTGAATTAGGTATTTAATGAATTAGTCAGAAATAAAACATGTGAGTCACAAAAAATTATTTTTGAAAATATGCTACAAAAAATGCTGGAATATGATTTTTGCATTACGCAGAATATTTTTTTAATCAAGGAGCTGAGTTTCGCACAACTTGATACCCACCTCCCCCCCCCCATTTGTGTTAGAAACTTTAAAATTCAAGGTTTACAGCTACATTTAACAAAGTTTTCAAGGTTTTTAAGCATTTGTAAATGGAATTTTTTTAAAGTAACCATTTTGTCTAAGATTGGTGAGCGTCCAACAAAGCAGAGGGTCTGTGAACGTATCCGTTTTTGTGTGGTCTTCTTAATTGAAGACATATTTAGCTATTAAAATCCCTCGAGGGTTACAAATGCTTATAAATGGGGACCAACCAAGTATCCTCTTATTTGAATCAGGGCGGCGAGAAGCAATCTCAGCCTAATCGGAAATTAGGGGCCCGGCGATTAGGGGGTTAAAATTTGAGTGGTGTAAGTTTTGTAAGTTTAATGGGGGAGGGGGAGGCGCTGATCAAACTGACAAGTAGCTTGCCTTGAGCCTGAATTGATTTGGGAAAGAGAGCTGGAAGTGCTAATGAGAGTCTTGTTTTCAAGTATGTTTTGCAAGTAATGAGAATTTTAATTGTCATTTTTTTTTTTTTTTTTTGTACTTCTTCAAATTTTCACTCGTTTAATAGTTAAAAGGGAAAAAAAAACTTTTTTTTTGCCATTTGAAATTAAAAAAAAAAGCTTTTTTTTTCTGTTTTACATTATAAAACATTTCGGGTTTCGGGGGGGGCTCGGGCCCGTCGGGCCCCCCCTCTGGATACGGCCTTGGTCACGGAGCTGTTTTGGATGAGGGAATTTTTGGTGGGTGGGGGCGCACGATGAATAGAAGGGTCGTGTGATCAGAGGCGATTCTAGGCATGGGCCTTTTTCTCTCTGCATTCAGTTTGGAGAAATATTTTCTGTTTTATATTTTAAAGCTACACTTTTTTTTTACAGAAAATACTGCCAGCCGAAGTTCCAATTTGAAACTGTAAAATGCACAGTAATAAACTGTAAAACTAGCAATTTTACAGTTTCTTACTGTAAAGTTAGAAATTTTAGTTTATTGCTGTAAAATTTAGCTGTATTATACTGTAAAAACAACAGTATAATACTGGCAGCAGAGGTTCCAGTTTAAAACTGCAAAATGCACGGTAATAAACTGTAAAATTAGCAGTTTTACAGTTAATTATTGTAAAATTAGCAATTTTACAGTTTGGTACTGTAAGCACTACTGCTTGGTAAAGTAGCAATTTTACATTTTATTACTGTAAAATAAGCAAATTTTTACAGTTTATTACTATAAAATTGGCTGTATTGTACAGTAAAAACAACATTCATTTTTTTACAGTGTAGAAATAAATTAGTTAAACTTCGTGTAACTTAAGGGATGATGATTGGATTTGACAGTTTTTGTTGGGCAAGAAATCCGACTACAAGATTGAATTTAAATCTTTTGAAATTGCAACGTCCTTTACTATTACTTTCAACAGGAATTTATGCAACAACAGCAAATAGTTCTTTACAAATAATCACTGATATACCTCCTTTAGATATTCAAATCTCCAACAGAAATAGAAACATTACTTAGACTTTACAAGCACGTTTTAACTAATTTTGGAATTCTTCTAGCGTCTAACTTTGAAAAGAAAATCAAAACAATTTTATTTCATCCTAACGTTTTCTTAACCTTTTCATCAAAAATAAGCTCACCGAATTTGAATAGATAATTTTTTTTTAATTGTGTCAAAAAAATGAAGAATTCTTGACGATGTCATAGGATACGAATTTGCAGAGTGAATCGAAACATTTTGTTCTGTTCTGTTTTTCCAATTCAAACTTATTTAAAGGATAAAAAGATAAACGAAGATCTTTTAAGATAATCTTGAATTATATTTGAGAAATCAAGATTGCGACCTGAATTCTTCTATAGCCAAGATAGGGACAAGGATTTATTACCGTTTACTCCTTCTGGTAAGAAAATATATCTCAGAGTACCAGAAGTTCCAGATTTAAAAAGATTTTTGCTCCAGGAGACTTTTTTGTACTTAAAAGACATGGAGAAAAAATCATACAGACTCTATAGCAATAGCCCTGTACAAAACGTGGAAAGATTTTACAGGAAGATCTCTTAAACCCGGAGATTTTTAGAAACTAAAGAAAAGGCGGTGTTCCCAACAGAATAGATTATGAAAAAAATTAACCGAGCCGCAATTGCTCGTTTTAAGAACAAGATAATTTTTGTGGACCACATAAATGACTTGAGGGAAAATTGAATCTTTGCTTTTCAATTCAAATGCATTTTCTTGAAATTAATTTTAATTTTTCACAAACTCAAAATTATTTTTGAATTTTTACAAACTATACGTTTACTGGTATAGAAAATAAACTTTTGACAATGACTCTGTTCTTACTCTCCCATAATATTACCTTTTTTGTTAGACTTATTACAGGTTTAGTGGGGAAAAAATAAAATAAAAATATTTGTTCCGATTGACATCTATATCAGCGGGATCAATCGAAACACCTCTAAATAATCATATGTGTATATAAAAAACTGTTCGACATCTTCTGTCTTTGCTTGGAATACCAACAACAAAGCAAGATTGAAATTTTAACCCAAGAAATTAACTTAAAGAAAATAATTAATTAATTAAAAAAAAAATTCCGATCAAAGCTAAAAAATGTACCGATTCACTTCGTTTTACGGAACTTTTTTCGCCATGCGCTTGTTTCATTAAATAACTTGTTGATGAATGAACAAATTCGGATCTTCTGAAAGTGGAACAAACTGCTGCCACAACTCTTTTTAAAAATCTCGACAAAAATTTTTTTTCGTCTACTAACTCGTTTAAGTGAAGACGATGGCTCCTTCCTGTCATCAGCTACGGTTTGCAATGGAAACGTTTCTAATTCGTCCCCGGCAGAAACCGAAAAAAATAGCTAAATAAGCGCTTCTCTTAATTTGGGTTCTCTCAAGCGAATTGGCGACTTTTTTTTCCCACGTTTAATTGGACCATTCACCAGCTTGATGAGCGAGGTCATGTGACAATTCCTGTGAGGTATCCCGCGGAATTTAGACGATTGGAGGTAGATGAACGACCTGTACGTTTAGAGAAAAAGAACAACCTTTAATGAAAGACATTTTCTTCAATGAATAGAGTAAGTAGTGTTTCAAATATACACACAGGAAAAAAACGTATCTTTTTGTAATTATCATTTTTATTCCTCAACAATAACCCTTATAATGTAAGAAATATTAAAAAGACATTTATTTCCTTTATGTTTGGCTGTGTAATGTCATTCGAACGCATGAGGAATACGCTGTAAAAAATAAATGTTATTTTTACAGTGTAATACAGCTAATTTTACAGTAATAAACTGTAAAATTGCTACTTTTACACTATTAAACTGTAAAATTGCTAATTTAACAGTTTATTGCCGTGCATTTTAGTTTTAAACTGGAACCTCTGCAGCCAGTGTAATACTGTTGTTTTTACAGTATAATACAGCTAAATTCTACGGCAATAAACTATGAAATTGCTAGTTTTACAGTTTATTACTGTGCGTGCAGTGTGCATATTACAGTTTTAAATTGGAGCCTCGGCTGCCAGTATTATACTGTAAAAACAACAGTTCATATTTTGCAGTGTACGCGCTCGAAAAATACTATACTGCCGTGCTAAGCACAAAGGTAGTATCAGCAGACGAGTTCAAACTGAGCTCTTTAAAGATTTGCTTGTACTTGATTCAGATGAAACTTTTTCAGAATTTAAAAAAAAATATCTCCTATCCTCAAACGACCTCAAAATATTGTATTTAAGTAAAATAAGTTACAGAGAGTTACGGTGACAGTAGGGTGAGTTCTGGTAAGTGCGTCCACTGGGAATTATATGAACACTGTCCTGAAATGGCTTCTGCAACACATCGACTATGTTAGATTACTGTCTAATGATAATTTCAATAGGTAGAATTCAGGCCTGGATTCAATAGACGAAACACAATCAGAGACAACTTAGATTATTATTATTATTATTATTATTATTTTTTTTTGTTGCTTTTTATTTTGTGTTTTTTCTTACTGCTGCTGATTCTAATAAGAAAAATATTTTAAAACCGTATTTATGCAAAAAAAAAAAAAGAAAAGAAAAAAAACCGAATTGTTCACTCAGGTCACATAACGATCTAGTATACAAATAGAATTAAAGAAAATCACAGGGGTACGCACTTACAACAACGCTATTGGACGCACATGTCTCATCTTACATTTAAGATGGGGTAAGTGCGAACCCTGGCTTAAACACAGACTGATTAATGTATTAAACCAAAATAAACTATGTAGACTATAAGTGATTATTACTAAATAAAAACAACTTACATTTGCTCACTTGGTCTTATTAAAAGGACAGAGGAAGAATCACAAACACAACTCTCTCAATCTTCAAATTACAGTTGTTCGTAAGACACGTGGGATATCACTGATTGCGTTTCATTCGTGCAAGCAAGTGCTGATCTCTAGTATTAGGAATTATCCCAAGGCAATTACCTAACATACTTAATATGTGCCAGAAGTTTTTTTCTGCTCATATTCACATAATTTAAGGTGGACACACTTACCCCGCTAGGTAGGGAAAGTGCGTACCTTAGAGTAGGTGTCATAAACTAGGTCATAAAAAATTTGCTTATGGTTTATTTAACACATTATATGCTTGAACATCTTAGTAAAGGATCTGGAAAGAAAACTAAAAAAAAATTGTGAGTGTACAAGATTTTTCAACGGAGCAGCATCCTTGAGAACATGAACTTTGAAAAAAAGGGTACGCACTTATGCCAGAACTCACCCTAACTCATTTTTTTAAAAAGTGCAGGTGCCACTTTCGTGTTTAGTACGGCAGTATAGTCCTGTGACTTCAACAACAGGTGACTGGGAGGCGTTAAAAATGTCGTGGTCACAAAGTCCTCCAAGTGAAACGATACCTCTGGGGGTGCTAGGGCCTATGGTTTGCTCGACCCTAGGTTCTGGTTCAAAATTAAGAACAGAGCGCTCTTCAGGGCCCTATCCCGGTTAAACCACTAAGCTGGTAGGTACGGGGGACCCTGGAGGGTGAAATGAAATGAAATGAAATGACTTCAACAACAATATAGGAGTAAGGTGTTGAAGAAATTCATCTTTCAGTAAGAGAATGTTGGGGAAAATAAAATAACGGGGCAAAGTGAAATGGTAAAATATTTTTAAAGTTTGTAGTGCTATCAATCTAGCAATATTTTAACTAAGTTCCTATACATATTAGTTGATTCCTGTCAAGAAATAAATATCTCTAAAGATCAACGAAAAAATTATACAAGTCATTTTCAACATTTGATACCTTTGTTGTAATATTCGTGGTTTTCCCAAAATATTTCTTGTTATTATAAAATGATTTTTTTTTCTTTTTGAAATTACCGTTTTAAGTATTAAAAGGGATCTGTTGATGCCCAGTACAGTCCTTATTTAGTTTATATTACGCATATTTTGATTTTAAATGCTCAGTGTAATTTTTAAAATGCACGCGTGGCAAAGTGAAATAGATCATTTCGTTTTATTAAGCATTCATTTACCAAATCACGTACATTGATTGAAAATACTTCAATTCCTGATTTATTAATAGTTTTTTACTTACTAATTCACCTATTTACTCATTCATTCACTTTTTTTACTTCTAATTCCCTCTTTTTTTCCTCATACATTAATTGATGAATTTATTTGTTTATTTATTTATTCGTTTATTTTTAGATTAATAATACATTCATTCATTAATTTATTCGGTTATTTGATGAAAATTACTGTAAATCATCAAATAGGAAATGTTTCGTTGCAAAAACATTGTATTTTTCACTTTGTCCCATGTTTTTTTGAGCTGAAAATTTTCCACCTTTTTTTGAAGGTACAAAATAACTACCCAAAATTAAAAATAATATTTCAACTCAAGTTGTATTACAAAATACATTATTCCTTCTGTATGCACAATAATTTTGTGGACAAATTTCCAATTCGTTCATTTTCAAACATGTGAGTTATCTTAACTATTTCACTTTGCCCCCACATTCTACTACTATTTCTAATTATGGAGGTCAAGATAGGTTGGTGCATCGACCAGCTGTGGTTAAACCTCCTCCGGGTTTTCAAGTCGTCTGTTCGATTTTTCCGGAGGTTCGTAAGAAGATATGTCGGACTCAATCAAGTACCATGGAGACTTTCCTTTCCTTCACTACTGCGTGTAAACTATGCAGGTGGAGGCAGAATGATGCAGCCATCTGTCTAAGAAAAGGGGCTTATGCCTCCAGTTTCTTTAAATCGTCAGGACAGTCGGTTGTACTGGAGGCTCAAAGGAATGTGTTGTAAGCAAATCTCCTTAAACTGAATTGCCCAAAAGGTGAACCTTTGAACTTTGTTTCATTCGCTCGTGTATATGAACCGCCGGTAAAAAATAAACGTTATTGGGGAATCTTTTTCGATCTTCGATAATTAGTATCGACAGTACAAAAGCTCAACAGAAAGATAGTGTATCGAGCCATGCTCAACACTTGTCCTCAGGTCAGTACAGATGACCTTCGACGGTAGTCAAGAGCGGATCCAGAAATTTTTCTAGGGAGGGGCGATGGATTTTCCATACTTTATTTTTACTATGCATACTAATTAACAAATGTTGATCACAAAGGATTTGGACTTCAATCTCGAAACATTTCTGGCGAGAGCCGCGAATCTTCTTTCCCAAACTTCACTAAAACTCGTACAAAATTGCAATTTTAGAACTTCAATAGTGAAAAAATACCAAGTGCCCCAAGGGAGGGGCGATCGCTCCCTTCGCCCCTCCCTTGTATCCGCCCCTGACAGTAGCTGTGATTGGCACCCGACGCCGAAGTGTTTGCGCCCTAACCGTTTAGGGACACTCTTGGGACCTTTGTCGGTGTTCGCTGCGGTTCACGGCACAGCTTTGTGTTTGGTTCGAGTGCCGACCGACGGTGGAATGAACAAACTGGATGGAGCCTTGTGTCCAGCCAATCTACGGGCGTTTATTTTTGCCTCGATCGTCGCGATACTGGACGAACAAATAAAAAAATAAATAAAGTTTGCAGGATCAGGCCCTTTGAAAAATTTCGGAGTGAGCGCTCCGCTCAACTTCGAGGAGACGAATTTGACACTCCGTCGAAAAGGTTGTGATATTTGCGGGGCTCGGTACAGGCCTACCGAGCGCGAACTAAAAATTAGGAACTTGGTTCCAGAGGAGCTCGTAGCCGCGCCGGACATTTTACCAACTAACGAAGTCCTCTCTTTCAGAAAGTATCTTCTAGCTGAACTTTTGTTATTGAACAATTACTTCTGCTATGAATATATATATCCTTGTATGATAGTTAGATTAATCAGGATTGGAATTAATACATCAATTTAATTCACAACAAGTTCACAGTTTGTTTTTCAAAGTATGAGCTGAAATTACCAACACGCCTCAATAGCTTAAAAGTGCAAATGTTTTTACAATATCAAAATCCCCACGAACAGAAATACAAACATGTAAAAAATGGATCGGAGTTTATTAAACATTATTAATGGCAACCTCATTTTTTGACTTTTTCTTCTTCTTTTTTATGCTTGTTAAATTAACAAGCAATAATCGTAGTTAGAAGCCCTTGAGCATTTGTCGAACGGTCATGACTTAGGTTTATCATATAAGATATGAATCCCATATCGAGTCACTGACGTTTAACTTGCCGGATATCCAGTCCGCTAACAGGAAACGCATAGAATGGGAAGTGTCTTGGGCGACCACTTGTTCTGAAGAAAAAGCCGCCCCCACCCCTCTGGTCTTTTGTCTCACGTGAGACATGGGTGGCCAAGCACGAAGTGGGCTCGAAAATAAGAATGCCCGCAGGAAGGGGGGCTGCTGCGCATGGGAGGCTTTTCACACACGTGAAAGTGATAGTAAGGGGGCTACGGGAAAAGAAACTGCATTTTGTGATAAAAGCATGAAACTTGGTAGGTTTGTAGACAATGCATAAAAAAACATTTTTAGAAGGGGAGCCAATCGGAAATCCCCCCAAACCCCTCTTAGCGGCCATTTTTGGTCCAAAACTAGAAATAGCGCTTTTTTGTAATTATTATTATTATTTTCTTCTTAAATCATTGGCTATGTCATTACATAGGCGTTTATTGTATTTTTTATCGTTTAAAGCTCCACTTAGAGACTAATTTTAAAAAGAACAACCCAAAAATGCTTTTTTTTTTGGCAAATCGATATTTTTTGAGAATAAATTCGTGGAAGTGAATTCCCTCCTCCCATAAATGCATTAATGGTTTAAGAATGTAAATATACATTAAATAAATGTTTTAAAAAAGTAGGGTGCCGGTTATCCGGATCCTAATTGACCGAACCGTCCAATTATCCGGTCATGATACCTCTCATTTTTATGACTAAGCACACATCATCGAAAATGTTCCCCAAGGGTACAAAAGCACAAGAACTTGAGGGAAAAGTTAATGTCAAGATAGCATGATTCTACCAAAATACAATTTAAAGTTTCAATTTCAGAAATTTTAAAGTTTTAGTTTTAAATTTATTTTTCCTCTAATTTTTATTATTGTTGCCGTTGCTGATTTTTTTTCTTCAAATATGGTCGTTCATTAGGTGACGAATATTTTCCATTGTGTTTATCATTGGTGACATGTGTCATTGTTCATATGTTCCCGTAAATGCTATTTATATGGATCGAGATTAGGAAAGATGCTCATATTTTTATAAGTTACGGTTTTTCATAGTCTTGTGGTTTTACATGTTCAAAAGTATTGTTTTAAATGCATTTATTTTAATTTTGTTTAAGTGTTAAAGTTTAAATGGTAAACTTTAATGGTTAAAAATTTAAATGGCATGGTTAAAGCTTTAATGGTTTAAAAGTTTAAATGGCAACCAGGGGTTATGTTTGGTAAAAACAACCCAAGGAAATGTTGTTTTTACCAAAATTATTACAACAGATATTTACTGGATAAGATTTATTTTCTGTTCGAAATTAACTCCAAAAAAATCTATTGTGCCCTGCAGCAACTTTAAATGTATCAGTCTTGTACTGAGGTTATGAAACAATGTTCGAAATTCTGTCAAAACAGGCAAAAATTAGGCAATTATCAGACTTCGTAAATGTAGGTAGATTTAAATTTGAAGATTTATTTGTATCGGAAAAATTTAATGAAAAGAGGGATAAGTGGCATAAATCTCGTATCTTGAGGTATAACAGTACAAAAGTCAGAAGAGCTGAAGAAAGAAAAAGAAAGGAAAACTTTGAAGAGTGCTACGTAAGTAAACATTTTGAAGAGGCTTCAGTTCAGCAGAAGAGAAAGAAATGCACTTCATCCTTTCCAGATTTGTGTTTCTTTTTTGATAAGCCTGGTGAAAATAGACAGGAATTACATCTAGTTCTGACGAAATCAGTTGACAGAAAATACGAAATTGCGTGTTGGTAAAAGCAGACAGTACGCTCACTGCTGAGTTGGCGCAAGCTGACATAATAGCTCAAGAATGCAAGTACCACCGTACTTGCATTCGTAAAACTTTACTTGTAAAACTTTATCACTCATGAAGGACAGCAAATGATTGTTCTGAGGAAAATATTTATTCACGAATTGAATTAATTGCCCTACACCGAGTAATTTCTTATTTACAAAATCTTAGAGTTAACAGAGGTCATAAGTATCCAATTTTCAGAATATTCGTTCTACTAAAATATTATTCTGAAGGAATAGAAGACTTATGCTACAACACAATTTATCAATCGAAAATAAATCTGCTAATGATGTTGACAATACCGGGCTTAGAGCAAAGATATTATCACACTTCGGACATGGACATATGCATGCAGAGAAATCAGGCTTTGAATATGTTTTAGTTTGTAAAGGTAAGTGAATCAATATGTGTCTCCAGTACTAGCAGTTTCGAAGATGCTCTCGCAAGTGACATGATAGTGAATTCCACTAGGACATGCATTTGAAAGTCAACTGCCAGCGTCGAAGGCGGATTTGAAGAGTCAGCAAGAAACTGTTGATCCTCTTCTTCCGTCCTTTTAAATAACTTGTTATATGGTACTTGCAATATTGATGGTCTTCCTTCTCAACCATTACTTGCAATTTGTCAGTTGTATTTAATATGCATATATATATATACTTCAAACAAATTAACAAAGCAAACTATCAAGCATCAAGTAAACAAGGAACAACCAATACCTGTTTATTTGGTCATTAAAGTACACGAACAGACTAGAAGAAAAAGTCTTGTTGACACAATGCATATTTTGGAACTTTTCATTACTTACTCAAGGCTTCTAAAGATTTCTACTGGACTCTGCAAAGCACCAGTTAAACAAATTGATAAATATAAAACTACATTTCCCTCACATTTCAGGATCTTTGTTTTTACACCGGCCGCGCACGATAATTTTTATAAAACTCTAGTAGTACAACAAACAAGGACTCTTTCCATATAACAAGCATTTCATTGTTTTAGCATGTGCCATTTCAGCAGCAAGGCTCAAAAATTCCTCTTGTATTTCCCGAAATACCATCTTCTAAAAAGGTCGCTCAGTTACCACATCAGGTATATCATTATTTGTAAATCCAGCATATCTTTCAGTGAAGGAACCACCACAATCTAATTTTGATGGATTAAATAAGTCAGAAATGCTTTTCATAGAAACTAAATTAACAAATGAATTCTTGAAAGAGGTGAAATGTCTTAAGCGAATTTACGTCACGCAAGTGTAAAACAAACTGCTCTCAAAAACTTGTTGGTGCTTCAAAAATGGACTGTGTGCACCAATGTGTAAATTCTGCAATGGAAAATGTTGTATATCTATGTAAATTACTAGCCAGTTCAATTACGAAAAATCAGCTTGTATATAGCCATTACACATAATCATTGTATATAATTGCTTGCTCAGATTTATATTGAAATTCAGTTGTTTCTTTTGTTATAAAGGGTTACTTTTCAATAACAGCACAATATGATAAGTAGTAGAGAAGTTGCTTAATTAACACAGCACTAAACTTTTTATTACAGCAATTTTTTTTTCTTCTCTCATCTTTTAGAGAGAACAAACTCCTCAAATCGTTTAATGAGAAAAAAACTTGAAATTTGTTTTAAAGCTTTTTCTTTAGAATTTCGCAGTTGTATAAAAATATGATCGTGCCTCCCCCTCCCCCCTATTTTATAGGTGCAAGCGTAACTTATAATCCTGCTGAATGTGAGTGAAATTTCCATGACATTGCGTATTTTTTTTCAAAATGTTTGAAGTTTTTTTTATTACTTTTTTCGTCCATAAAGAAAACTGGTTTTATTTTAATTAATCAAAGATAAATATTCATTCTTAAGGAACAATTCAAACGGTTTTTTTTTTTAAGTTTTGAAAAAGTACTAGTTTTGCTTATGATTTTTAATTTCTGTTTTTATTTTCAGTTTTGCAATACATTTTTATGAGTAAGTTTTAAAAAATATGCTCGGGTTTTCCAAAGTTTCGGATTTTTGGGGTTCGGATTGCTGGGATTTTAATGCAACTAAATTGTTTTTCTTTAATATAGTGCTTTCAGATACATATTTGGACACCCTTAAACCGGCCCCTGAAAACAATTTGGAAGATTTTGATCAATTTCAGTTTTTTAGAAAAAAAACGAATTTTTAATGAGTACTATTAAAATTAATCGGTTTTAAGCTATTTTGACGGTTTTCTAATCTTTGTTTAACATAATTGAACTCTAATAAGATGATAAAAAAGGTGTTTTTTGAAAAAGAAATAAGAAAAGCAATTTCGGACTTTTTGACCAAAAATGGCCGCCGGAGGGGTTTGGGTGGGGATTTCGGAATGGCTCCCCTTCTAAAAATGTTTATAAATACATTTTCTACATACACACCGACTTTCATGCTTTTATCACAAAATGCAGTTTCCGGCTATATTTTGGACCATAGCCCCTCTACTATGAGCGCGATATGGAAGGTAGAAAACGTATAGCCTACTTAAGATAAATGAAAGGAAAATCAGAGCAGACACATCAGTTATGCACATAAAGGCCATTTAGAAAGAAAAACAAAAAATTGAGGAAATGCCAAGCAAGAATGCGATCATGATATTAAGGTGCATGCACTTTTTCTTTGGCACAAACATACTATATGTCTAGTACAAACATGAAAAGCCTCTTATTGTAGATTCTATTGCAATTTGCAACACAGGGGGAGTGAAAGGAACACATCTTTTTTTGCTTTTACTCCACTTTATAAACTGCCCATTTCATTCTCGGTGTGCGATATGAGAGTTAATCTTTGTTGAACAGAGGAGAATGGCTAAGCAGAGTAATCACACTTTTTCACAAAGTTAAAAAACTGTGTGTTTGTGCATGAGCCTACTCGCTATAGCATGAGGTTTGCGCTCGACTGTACCAGACATGTATCCAAGTAGGACGAAAAATAGTGAAATTGTATCGCTGTGTTATTAGGATACTGTGCTGCACCTGCCCGCTCATCCATAGATTTTTGTCTCTATATAGACAACTATTTTTATTCAATACATGAAATGAACCAGTATGTGTTGAGTTTAGCTTCAGCTGCTCCTTTATTTTTTCTGCATTCAGTATTTTACCATCACAAAAATTACTGAATTCAGTAAAAAATACTGGAAAATCGCATGTCTCATGTACATAAAGTACAAAACTTCACTAAAATTCTCTGAGACAAATGTTAGTTTCTTGCCACTTTTAATGGTACATGCTTCCTTTCTTTCAGCCATCAGCTGCTGCCTTCAGTAATCTCATGGTCAGCGATGCGTTATTTGCAGTTTGGATTCCAGTAATGAACGATTTTATTGCAGTCCTTTCGGTTCTCGCCGACCCCTGACAGGGGTGGAGTCAAGAGGGGTTTTGTGGTTCACGGAAAGGAAAAAAGAAACCAGGGGCAGGTTAATCTAATTTTCTTGTTGCAGTTTTTCTCTTACACCGAGTCCATCCTCTCAATTACGCGTAATTGTGATGAAGGCCTGAGAGGAAGGAAAGACAACTTTTTTTTCTTCTTCCAGTGCTCGAATCTCGTGATGATGGGAGATACAACTCAAGAGTTGCTGGTACTGTCGAGAACTCGGGCTTGGAACAATTGTTTGGTTAGTTTTTACAGATTACAGTAGGGTAGTCCAAAAAAAAAAAAAAAAAAAAACTGACATCATATTTCCTACAAGTCTGTCTTTGCTCCAAACAGAAAAACTAAGGGGAGAAAATTAAGTGAATAGGTATTTAGGGGTCGTGACGATTTGGAACTTCTAATGACGCACGGAAAAGTGTAGTTTTTACTAAAAAATCGATATTTTGTTGATATAATTTTACTGATAATATAACTGAGCACAGCAATATCGTGCAAAATAATATTTCACGTTTAAAAATCTCATATAAAAGTTCTTGAAAAATGGGGATGTTACATACAACACTTTCGCTTTGATTAGTAAGATTTTCATAACGTCATTGGCATCAGTGTCACCTTGTTGGGCGTTAAAAATTTACTCAGTGCCTTGGACCTTTAAGAAGAAGGAACTTAAGACTTTCCAGGTGTTCGCAGTTTATCAAAAATTATTTTTAATGCCTCCTGTTACGTCATTAATTCGTCTCCTGATTGTGTTGTCTGGGAGTGGTACTCTAACAAAGTCTTTGCTCTGACTACCTCTTACATTTTCACTGTACTCTCCTCATGAGTTCATTATAAGCAGGTAAAATAAGGGTTTTACCACTGGTGTATATTTTTCGTTTTGGCATTTGAACATCAAGCAACATTATAGTGATCTCTTGAGCCCTGTCAAAAGCTTATGTGCAGATAATACACTACATCATTGATTGTTCTTCCTTTTTCAATAATTCAGAGCATACCGTGGTGCCCCAAGGGTCTTGTCGCGATACACCAGTGTGCCGGGGCACATTTGTTGAGAAGCACTGAACTAAACCACCACTCCTTGATCGCAATTTTAACAAGTGAATAATAAATAACAAGTCGGGCACGTATTAATAATACGCAGAGGCATCCTAGCGGTAGTCAGTTGAACCTCAAGGGCGTAGGAATTTAGTTAAAACATGGAGAGCCTGGTGCAGTACCAGAGCTGGGTGCTTTCTGGGAGGGGGGGGGGGAGACACACTTCGTCACCCTTTACACTAAAACTCAATTATAAAGTTATAAATTTTCAAATAAACATTTTTGTGAATAAAATAAATTTGAAAACACTACTTTTTCGCCCGAGAAACGACAAGCACACTTTTACATTATTAATATGAACTTAGTTTTTAATGTAATATTTGCCCAGAAATAAGTCTGAAACTTTTATCCTGGAAAAATTTCCAAATGGTACCTTTTAAAAATGACTTTCGACGATTTTTGATGACTTAAGAGGCTAGAAATTTTTTGAAATACAAGTAACAAAAGCGAATTTAGGCTATCTTTGGTTACATTAGGGGCAGAAACTGGGGTAGCAAAATCATCCTTGGAAACTTTCTAAATTTGTAGCTTTAAAAATGCACTTTTAGATGACTTTTGATAATATTGAGAACAAGAGCCACCTTGCGCCTCCCCCCCCCCTTTCTTTGCTATTTATTGTATGAATTTCCTAGAAAAAAGTTCACATTTTTAAAATCAGCTTTGCGGTAAAAAATTTACTCCAAAACTTTATTGAAGGTATTTTTTCCGGGGGAGCTGCGCTGGTCTGAAATATTACGAGGGGAACCCGAGCTTCCCTGTTCCTACGCACCCTGTTGAACCTTGACAACTCGTTCTTTCATCAGAGATTCCCCAGAGAGCTGTAGATCTAGCATTCCCAAATTAGTAGCCTTATGAAACACACACTACTCATTTTGAATCACAGTGTGCCCTGCATAAAGGATAATGTGTTTATACCTCCCTTACCTACCAATCCTGACGAAGTGAAATAGCATCAACAGCAGGACCCCTATTTGCATCTTGTGGACCCCCAATTTTTTTCTTTCCTTTATATGGACCCCTTGCTAATTCCGGGGGATCCCTGGGTGTCCATGTGGACCACTTTGGGAACCACTGGTGAACTGATGGGTTGCAGTTACGTGGCGGTCGAATAGCAGAAACGAGATTGAGTGTCTTTGCAATATCGAAGTAAGACCTGCTTGGAGGGCGTCGCAGGAGCAAACAGCAAGTGAGGAAAACAATATTTGTTATGGGGCGTGAAAGGCCAACACCTAGCCATTACACCACTCTTACAAAAATGTGACGGAAACCTGAACTACAATGAAACTTCAGACCCTAAGTGACGTAACCCTAAAATTACGGATGGTTATTTACTGTTCTTCCATTGCCTGCTTCAAGGAAAAACATCACCTTCAATTCACTATAAAAACATTACCTGAAAGCTAAAATGCGGATTCCTACACTGTTTTGATAATTTAATAACATAGAATTTATTTTTCCGGACCTACACGTCACCTGTTGTATCCGTTAAACATCGACTTCTGCAACAGGTGGGGAAAGTTCCTTGCCGGTGCAAGACCGAAAAAAAGTCGTTAACGGCGACCGCCGAAGCGTGTCCTGTCCACATGGCTTTTCTTTCTGTGTTGATTGTTCCGGTGCGTATCGGTCGGTCATAAAATCTCTGGGCCACTCACGTGATAATAGCAGATACGTATCACGTGTTCAAATGAAAGGAGTTGTTACCGAATCCAAATTAGTGCGTCGCGTGAAACTAATCTTAAAAGATCTCAAGTGAGCTTTTTCTTCTTTCTAATGGAGGAAAAACTTTCGTTGTTGTTTGGTTGCAAAATGTCTTGATATTTCCTAATGGATATGTTGATCTACTGTCTTGTCTTCGATTTTTCAGTAGAGTTGGTTAGTCAAAACTTACTTTCTGGATATGGAAAGGCTTTTTGATCATCACAACCTTTACATGCAGGGTCAGTAGGGGTAATTACGGAAACTTTTTTACATTTTCGCACGCTAATTGCTCTCTGGAGCACCATGTCCTATTCAAAAATTACACTGCGCAAGTGTTTTTTTTTTTTTTGGCTGATGGAAGTTTTTAAAAAATCCTTGTTCTTAATTACCCCAATTGTTCGTAATTACCCCATAGTACATGGGGTAAATATGAACATGCTTTTCCCCCTGGCTTACCTTGGCTTTTCAGTGAATCACTTCATCCTAAAAATGATATACCACGAAGGAATATCAAGCTTTCTTTCTAGATTTTCTTAGGAGTTCTGGTTTTTTTTAGAGAAATATTCGAACACCTCTTCATGAAACTAATGTGCCAGTTATCACCTGGCTTTCCAGCTTTGAATCAAACGTGCAACCCATTAGCCAAAACAAAGTCTTGAATAAGGCTTTTCAACTCTTCCTTGTCACAAGGAAACCCCATACGATCAATATTTTGCAATCAGATATTTTGCTAAAGTTAGCTCCACCACATCAGTTGGCGTAGGTGTCCACTGCTTCTCTGTAGCTCATATTCCCATTTGTAATATAATTCACAGCTCTCAATAAGTCTTCACTCCTGTATTGAGGAGGTGGCTTCGTCTTGACATAAGTGCGAGGCATTTGAGCTTTAAAGCCTACAGATAATTCCAATCAAATCATTACAAAGCGTCAATGGCTCAGTTAAATGATCAAAATAACAATTTGGATCATAAAATTTGACTTGACGTGGAAAAAACTACTTTGAAAAAAAATGTTCATAATTACCCCTATCTAGAAAAATACGGGGTAATTATGAACACCTTCCTGCAGGGTGCTAAAAATAAAATACGGCGAAACTCCAGTTGATTCCTGTTACAGACTTAATAACTGAAAGCAAATATAATGAAAACAATAACTTATTACAATTTTATCAGTCCAAACAGGATGGGAATTGAAGACTGAAAAACTGTTTGATAACTTTTGTGAGAAGGGTTAGGATAACTAAGGAAATGGCGGATGCAGTGTTGCCACATCAGTGAAAAAACATCCCTAACCTAATAATGAATATGTGAACTTCCAGTTGCTACTGCTATTTGGTTCCTTCATTGCTTACAGAAGCGCTAATGTCGTTTGTTCTGTCGTACCCCATTTTCACAATTACCCCGCTTGACCCTATACAGCAAAAAATGAACTGTTGTTCTTACAGTATAATATTTGCAGCCGAGGTTCCAATTTAAAACTGTAAAATGCACGGTCACAAACTGTAAAACTAGCAATTTTACAGTTTATGAAACATTATGTTTCATAATTTTTACATAAAAAGGAGCCGACAGAGTGGTATAGTGGTTAAGACGCTGGCCTCTCACGCCCAAAGGCGCGGGATCAAACCCTGCTCCAGTCGGTGTTTTTTCATGATGCAGAAAATCGACAGGGTTCATTCTGTAACGTCGTCATGAATTGAGTTCAGCCAATCTGGCGACGTTGGCGTTGAAGATGTCACAATTCGTGTGGTTATGCGGCATACAAAAGATCCCTCGAGTACTTGTTTGACTTATAGTATCTCTTGGCAAAATTAAATTCCTAGTACACTTTCGCACCGAACAGAGTCCAGGTGCCTCCATCTAGTGGGGAAACTGGGCGTCATAATTCTCGTGGCAAATGGCATTTCCGCCGATGGTCGTGCCACATGAAAGAGTGGATGCCGGTCTTAGGGAATGCACTAGGTCTGCAAATGGCAAGAAGCTTCAAGCTGCCAACAACACGAACAAACATTAAAGAACAAAACCTTTTTAAGTTTC
This sequence comes from Uloborus plumipes, assembly GCA_038373865.1. Lineage (NCBI taxonomy): Eukaryota > Metazoa > Arthropoda > Arachnida > Araneae > Uloboridae > Uloborus > Uloborus plumipes. The sequence goes on along the minus strand of JAXGGA010001607.1, from coordinate 125,421 downwards.
GTTTTTGCCTCACAGACATGTCGAAGTGGTGCGATATGGTTGCAAGTTCCTCTATTTGCATACCCCTTTATAAAGCACTGCTCGTTTTGTAACATTCGCAATAAATGAATAGCGAGTAGATTCGAAATTAAGAGAGAATAAAATTAAAAATAAACTTAATCTTTGAAACATAGAAATACCATCAATGTCTCAGAACACAAACGAAGTTGCTTCAACATCAACATCACGAGATACGGAAAACAACAGCTTTCAGAAAAAATTATGTCAACCAAGCAAAACTTTGGTACTGTCCGTCAGTGAAAGCCGCGCCTAACACTCGCGAACCATTCCATTCAAAAAAGGGGTGATGGGTTGTGAGTGGGAACTTTCCGAAGTTTTCAATTTAAAACTTGCATTTGTTATCCTTTTGACACATTCAATTCAACTATGTATTTGAAATTAACATCGTTCTACGTTGTTTGATACGGCTCAAAATGCTCCTTATTATAATTCCCCTTATTGTTATCTTACATAGCACCCCTATTTTGGTAAGATCAGAGAAGACCTGATGCATGCGTATAAATACGCGGAAGGTTTTACCTAAGAAAATCAGACAGTATACGTGAAATTTTTCATGATGTTGGTTACGACTAATGAAATAAGCTTATGCTATCATTAACTAATATCTTTAGGAATGTTGCTTTTTGATGCCGGATTGTAAAACTGATTTTCTTCCATTTTATGATGAAAGTTAATTTAGATAGTCTCTTAAACTTTTATGAAGACCAATGATTTTTCAAGTTAAACACCATGTCATAACTTCTCATTCTGGAACAATCATGATAGAAATTCCACTGAAAAAAAAATTCGCAAAACTTGTAGAAGGCTAGGTAAATGTTCAGAAAAGTTAAACCACGAGTTAACCTTGATAGACCCGTTTGCCAGAAAACATTCGGCAAGGGCATAAGTAATAAGCAAAACACAAAAAAAAAAAGCAATTAACCACCATCCCAAAAACTTTCTTTACGATCTTGCCCATCCTGTTTCCAAACACCGAAAAGAGCAGTAGCAGTGCTTGGGGTCAGGACAAAGCACAGAATCCACACGTGATCCTCTGGAACAATATGCAAGTCTCTCCCCCCCCCCCCCCAATGGAGGAGAACGGTGCGTCACGCATTAGATCCCTCATTACATCAATGGTCAAGTTCAGAGACAATTGCTGCCCCCAGGCGATTCAAGATAGATCCTCCTTCGATTAGAACTACATGGGCATTGTGTTCCCAGAAGGTTAGAGGGTGACATACTGCTTTTTGGCAGTCATTGTTTTCGGTGGTAGATCGTCTGCCGGGGCCGTTCTACCCAGATGGAGCATGGATAAGAATTTAGCAGAAGCTTTTATTATAGAATATGTCGTGGGCTGTCACCAGAGCGGATGTAGGGGTTGGTTATAGATTATAATACGACTGTAAGGTTTTGATGGATCAGTGAATTTAGGATTTGATTCTAAATTTAGGACTCTGTTATATTAACAGTATAAAATGTAGAGCATATTGGACATTTAAAATAAAAAGTTTATACTAGTACCAGACTTACGTAAGTCTATTTTCGTCATTTTTCAGTAGGGGAAAAACGATTGTCGAATACATGCAAAGGATCGGACTCGCGCTCTTTTCATGCTGCTAAATAATTGTGAAGGAATTTGTTTTGTAGAATACTGTTTTAATGAGTGGATGTGGAATAAGATTCTACATACAATGAAGCAAAAAAGTGAAAATGGCCATTTTTGGACTTGCGTCGTACTGGTTCTGAGGTACAGAAGTAACAAGCAACAATGAAGGGCTATGCCACATTGCCATTACTACGACTCTATACCCATGAAAGTTAACGTGCAGGATTCGTCCGTGTGATTTACTTGTTTCAAAGACTCTTATAATTTAAATCAACAAGATATTACATGATAAGGTATTAATATATTCAAAAAAAAAAAAAAAAAAATTTTTTTCCAGCTGATATGCAAGGAGTTTCTAACAAGAGAACAAATCTTTGGAAGCAAAATACCGATACTGATGATGGTACAGGTTGGGCAGTACGGTGTACATTATGAAAAATGGAACCACAGAGCTCAACTGATGTGCTCGGTTTTGCATAACGCTAGGGGGGGGGGGGGGTAATTAATAACTAGGGGTTTTAGCGGATTCTATAAAGGATCTAGTTTTGCAAGAGTCCGTTGTGTAGTTGGTCGTTGGCATACGCGGCTGGTATACTAGAAAAGTGTGTGGGGGGGGGGGGGGAGGGGTGTAAAAAGCAGCACCTCTGAAGGTTTTTTTTTTCTTTTGTAAAATTTGGCTATATTATTATATTTTAACATTTCCGATTAAATGACCTCTAAAATATGCGGAATATGGCCAGGAAAATCAATCAATTTATTTTTTGTATGGTTAATACTTAATCTGTAAACAAATTAGCAGAACTATATTTTAGAAGAAATGCAGAAAAAAGTAGACAAAGAATTGAAGTGAAGAAAATATCAAAAAAAAAAAAACAATACATTTGGGAACACAATTTTCAAGTAGTGCAGTGCAATTTCAAATTTGAGTTTCTTTTTAAACTTTTTACTAGTCAGGATTAAATATAAAACTAAAGGATACCCTACCCTAGTAAAATTATAACTAATCGGACATAACTCTGCGACTGCGAATTTGAAATCAGATCCTGTTTAGGTTCACATGATCATAATAAAAAAAACTGCAAAAATGCAGAAAGAAAAAAAAGTCACAGTAAACACTGAACAGGTTTTACAGCAGACGGAGACAAAACATCAATAAACTACTGCTGCCATCTATCGAGCGTGATTAAATATACATTTAGACAAAATAAATATTAATATACTGCTGCTGCCATCTATTGAGTGCGGTTGTAAAAGGTTCTGCTGTTTTACCAAAATAAGCAGCAAATCATCGATGGCATAATCAGCACTTTTTTTAAAACGTCACAAGGATTTAAAAATTGAATTAAAGTTACCCATACTTAAAAATTCATTTGGAAAATTTATAAATAAACAAGACTTTAAGCAGATTCTCTTTTTGAGGGGAGGGGGATTCAAAGAAACGTACCACAGAATTTAATTAAAAAAACAAACAAAAGAGAGCCGACGGTATTGTAAACCCATTAGCAGGTTAAAAAAATATTATTGAACAAGATAACAGAGGCCAAGATACCTCCTTCCTCCCACACTTTCATTAATTCAACTATTGTTAGTTTCAATGATTTTTTTACAACCCTTTTAATGCCTCGCCCACTCTGAAGTGATTCACGCAAAAACAAGGTATACGCTATACACTGTAAAAAATTAATGTTTTTACAGTGTAATACAGCTAATATTATGGTATTAAACTGTAAAAATTGCTAATTTTACCATTATAAACTAAAATTTCTAATTTTACAGTACTAAAGTGTAAAATTGCTACTTTTACAGTAATAAACTGTAAACTTGCTAATTTAACAGATTTTTATCGTGCATTTTTGTTTTAAACTGGAACCTCTGCTGCCAGTATTATACAAACTGTTGTTTTTACAGTATAATACAGCTAAATTTTACTGCAATAACCTAAAATTTCTCCCTTTACAGTAAGAAACTGTAAAATTACTAGTTCTACAGTTTTTTACTGTGCATTTTATGGTTTTAAATTCGAACCTCTTCTGCCAGTATTATACTGTAAAAAAAAAACAGTTAATTTTTTGCAATGTAGATGCTTAGGGATTCCTGACCATAGCAGAGCGTTTTGTGCAGTTGAAAAGTCTAAATGCTATGTTGAAGAACCCTCCTTAATCAAATAATTTCCCCAGATAATCCAATAAGATAGACAAGATTTTAAAATGTTTTGTTAGGAAAGTTTTTGAGTAAATTAATTTAGAACACTTTTCTTCAAGTTAACCTTGGATACAGCACAGTGTTACCGTAAAGGGGAGGGGGGCACCCCCATATGCTTTGGTTTCAACATATTTGTCAATTCTAATGTAGTAATTTTTACACATGTAAGATATGTTTTGATCAAAAATCCACCCAGAAGGAACTTCTGCCTGCGAGAGAGCACACTCATCAACAATCTAGTCTGCAACAGCCCTTATGCTTAGCAACCATTAGCTGTTATACAGAGGTACTTTGAAAATCGAAATGGTAACTATAGGAATATGCACTGCAATTTTGAAAAGGAGACGCAAAATGTTCCCGAAACACTTTGAGAAAGCAATCCTACTTTTTCCAAAAGAAATTCTCAAGATGAATTACTTCCTTCATATAGCCACTAATTTACTATAACGTAATAACAGGACTGCCATTTGGGCAGTCCGGGGGAGGGGGTCAATTATCCACCCCCCAGACTTTGGAAAATCAATGTAATTACGTATAAGTGGGCATAGTTTTTGCTACTTTTTGGTCAATTTACAGTGAGTATTAAAAACCTTTTCCCTCTCCCCCACATAATTGGTTGCAAAATTGAAAAAGGATATTGTGATTCTATTGATGATTTCACACACAATAAATTTATAATAAAAAATTCAAAACATATAAGCTAAAAAGAAAGCTAATGGACACATTTCTTTTTTGTTTGTGTGTGTGTTTTAGTTTACATCAAGTGTTAGACAAGGGCTGAAACTAGCAAAAGATATTTAGCAGAATTTTTGTATGTAAGTATTCAACAGTAATAGCACTAAGTGCTGCCCTCTCTATAATGCTCTACTGAAACAAACAGGACAATTCAAAGTTGCAAAAATAATTCAAGATTTCTTTTTTAAACGTAGTAGACTGCTTATAGATTGAGGACAGTAAGTAAGATATAGGGTTAGTGAGAGTATATTAATCAAATTAGATGTTAATAAAAGAATAAATCAAGTCAAGGACAGATATTTATTTTTAAATAGAATATATACAATATACTGATTGAAAACACAAACAATTCTTTTTGTACAAAATTGGCAAACTTCTCTATCTTTTTCATTTCTACGATTGACAAAGTTCTGCAAAAAAAGAAAAAAGGTGTTAAGCATATTAGTATTAGAAAGAGCATTTAACAACATGGTGTTAACTTTCTGTATTGCCGGAGATGCAACGAAATGATTGCTGGTGGTTGGAAAAAAGAAGTGCTTTGTGAACCTTCACCAGATGAATACTTATTGTTTACTTCAAAATAAATTCGTTCTCAAATTATCATCAACAGAAATCAACATTTATTTAAAACAAAACTTTGATTTGTCATAAATATTCTGCAACATAGGTAGGAAAAAAACTGGTCTCAACTTTTTTTCTGAAAAAGAAACATTTTGGATACCAGTCAAAGGCCCATCATTTTTAAGGGGGGGGGGGGGGTCAAACGGAGGTAGTTGATCACCCCATGAGTTTGGGAAACTAATGTATTTCCATATAGCATGGTTTATGTTGTTTTTCAATGTGACGTGCATTGAGTCTCCCCATTGACTCCACAGGGAAAAAATTTAAATGACAGGCCTGACTATACCGGAAGAAAATAATCATTGATAATAACACTTTAAAGACCAGATTACACTATAGACTATGCAACTCCAGGTATTGCAGCTAGTTTGTTATCAACTGACTATTTTCCACTTTTAAACATAAAAAGTAGTAAAGGGAGAAGCTTTTTTTTCTTTTTTTAAATGAAAACAGCTTTCGCTATTTCTTTCTGATAATTTATACATTTTCAATAATTATTTTCTATTACAAAAGTAGTAATTTTATTTAAAAAATAGAAAGTAGGGGTAAGTGGTGTACCTCGGACGTAGGTGTACCTCGGACCTAGGCTGATTACAGCTCTGTTTATTAAAATATTTGAATAACAACATGTGTAGTTGAAATATGTGCCTCTAGAGGTCTCACTGCCTACCTTTCTGTTTTGCGGAAAGATCATCTGATTGAAGTATTATTAAAAAAAGAAATCCACCATTCAAAAGTAAGTTTTTCCGGTTACTTTTAGGTATTTTTATTCTGAAACATATATTGCTTATTCGAAAATGAGGGTCAAGCATTGTACAGTCATGATCTAGCTATAACACCGTGTTCTTGAAACAAAGTTAATCCTAACTGTAACACAATGGTCAGCTACTTTGTTTTTTATAACCAAGTGGTGTACCTCGAACCCAATACAAGTGGTGTACCTTGGACTGGTCCAAGGTACACACTTTTGCAGTGCATAACTATTACAACTCCTAAAATTTCATGTTCTTTAGTTTTTTTAAATGCCTTTTAAAATTCAAGTGAAATGTTTCCTTCCAAAACTAAAAATTTTAACTTAAATTATAAACTTAATATGCATAATTGCATAATTATTATTCATTGTAAAGCTAATGATGAATTCTTAACTATATTTATATGTGCAATACACTGCCAACTCGGTTATTCGATCCAAGGACTGCAGTCCTTGGACGGTTTATATAACGGTGAATGAAAATATTTTTTGAAGATTTTGATTTCCTCCCATCAAATGTCAATGACTGCTCAGTGCAAAAGCAAGAAGAAAATAACAAAACGATTTTACTGGTGTGTCAACATCTGAAGCTAGTACTTCTCTGCCAAGCATTGTCACTCCCCTGAAGAAATAAGGCCATATCCAAAAGCACTACCGAAAAAATGACCCCGTAGGGGGAAGACCTAAAAGAACGTCTTGTATTTTGACCGATACATCCCGGAAAGAGCGTCTTGAAATAGAAAAGGCTAAAAGGGGGCAGTGAAAAAGGTAAAGAAAACTAAGACAGTAAAACCCCCTACCAAGACAGCTAAGAGATAACTTTATTATTCTTCAGAGTCTGAACTTAAGGATATTGAAGATTTTTATGAGGAATCCAATATTTCAGAGGAAGATTTTAATGAGCTAGAAGAAGCAGATAACATTAATATTTAGATTGGCTTTTTTGTTTTGGTGAAATTTGCTGGCAAGAAAGCTATCAAATATTTTCTTACAGAGAGTATTTCTATTGCTAATGATGAATATGCAGTTAAATTTCTGAAAAAAGATTCAAACTGTGAGAAGTTCACAAGAGAAGATCCTACCATTTATGAAGTTTAAAAAATGGATATATTCCAGCTACCACACCCAATACTATCTAGTGGATAAGAAAGGTAGCTCGAGAAGTTAACATTTGGAATATCCAATTACAATCTTGGTTGGAAATAAATGCAGCTTAAAAAATAATGTCTAGCATGGTTTTCAGAACCTAGAGCATCTTGGTATTTTTTGAAAAGGGAAACGTGACAAGATAATAAGATCAAACTTTTATTTATCTTTGAAACAAATAAAAAATGTATTTCTAAATTTATGTGTGGTTTACTGATTGCAAATAGTGATGTTCTTACTGAAAATCATGTTTTTTTACCTGTTAATCATTGGTCCAAGGTACACCATCCCAAAACCCAAGGTACACCACCGGTGGTGTACCTCGGTTCTATGTGCATTGTTATGTTTATTACAAAAAATGTAATTGAAATAAGTTAAATAAATTTTTAAGATAATTATATGTAGTGTAAAAAATCATAAAGTTTGATATTATGGTATTTGTATTTAGATTTGGCAAATAATTATGAAATTAAAAATTGAAAAGCGGAAATAGGTCCGAGGTACCCCACCTTCCCCTATTTGTACGTAGAAAAATGAAAGGCAATTAAATAAGACAAAGTTTTAATCATTTACAGTCAAATGAAGCTTATATCACTGCTTTTTATTTATTTTTATTATTTACATTATATTGTATGTTTATTATATACCGGCTTACTCTTTGACCTTGGAAAATAACGCATCTTTTTTTTTTTGTATGTAGTATTAGGGTGGTCACAAAAAATTAATTTTCGAATTTCTTTTGCGGCACCCCCTAAAATGTGCCAATGGGCTAGAAAATGAGATTTGCAAAGTTTTAGCTTAATCGGATAATATTAACACGTGCCGCAAAGAGGGTAAAGTTAAGGAAAACAGCGATTTTTAGCCAAAAATTGTAGTTTTTACTCTGTAAAACCAAAACTACTGATTCTAGAAGCTTTATTCTGGTCTCATTTTGAAGGAAATTTTATTTTCTTTAAGTCTAATCTTATTTAAAGTTTCGAAAAAAATAATTAAATATTTTTCAGAATTTTCACAAGTCAGGCTGCAACGCGAATCCTCGAAATAGCAAGTAACATGGGGAAATTTTTTTTTCAACTAATCTTTTGAGGCACCCCCCTAAAATGTGCCAATAGACTAGAAAATGAGATTTGAAAAGTTTTAGCTTAATCGGATAATATTAACACGTGCCTCAAAGTGGGTAAAGTTATGAAAAACAGTGAATTTTCAGCCAAAAATCGTAGTTTTTAATCTGTAAAACCAAAACTACTTATCTTAGAAACTTTATTTTGGTCTCATTTTGTAGGAAATTTCATTCTCGTTAAGTGCTATTCCATTCATTTTTGCTATCATGTCCAAAGTATTTATTTGGCATTTTTCAGGTTAAATCGTAGAGTATATCAAAACTTAGAAATTTTCATGCAAAAACCTAAAAGCATTACAATATTCAATTACATTTATTTGCTTATTGTTGGATTTACTTTGTCAATTAAAAAAGGGGTATTTTCGCGGTACTTTAGAAATAAATGAAACAACTTAACCCCTTAATTCCTCTATCTTAACACAGAAATTTGTTTTACTTTGTCTATTAAAAAAAGGGGTATTTTCGCGGTACTTTCTGTGTTAAGATAGAGGAATTAAGGGGTTAAGTTGTTTCATTTATTTCTAAAGTACCGCGAAAATACCTTTTTTTTAATTGACAAAGTAAATCCAACAATAAGCAAATAAATGTAATTGAATATTGTAATGCTTTTAGGTTTTTGCATGAAAATTTCTTATTTTTGATATTCTCTACAATTTAACCTGAAAAATGCCAAATAAATACTTTGGACATGATAGCAAAAATGAATGGGATAGCACTTAACAAGAATGAAATTTCCTACAAAATGAGACCAAAATAAAGTTTCTAAGATAAGTAGTTTTGGTTTTACAGAGGAAAAACTACGATTTTTGGCTGAAAGTTCAGTTTTTCGTAACTTTACCCAATTTGAGGCAGGTGTTAATATTATCCGATTAAGCTAAAACTTTTCAAATCTCATTTTCTAGTCTATTGGTACATTCTAAAGGGGTGCCTCAAAAGATTAGTTGAAAAAAAAATTTCCCCATGTTACTTGCAATTTCGACGATTTGCGTTGCAGCCTGACTTGTGAAAATTCTGAAAAATATTTAATCATTTTTTTCGAAACTTTAAATAAGATTAGACTTAAAGAAAATAAAATTTCCTACAAAATGAGACCAAAATAAAGCTTCTAGGATCAGTAGTTTTGGTTTTACAGAGTAAAAACTACAATTTTTGGCTAAAAATCGCTGTTTTTCTTAACTTTACCCTCTTTGCGGCACGTGTTAATATTATCCGATTAAGCTGAAACTTTGCAAATCTCATTTTCTAGCCCATTGGCACATTTTAGGGGGTGCCGCAAAAGATTAGCTGAAATTTTTTTTCCCCCATGTTACTTATGATCACCCTAATGTAGTATTTATAGGGAGAAAACAGAAAGCCAATTGAATACGGCAAAGTTTCAGTCAATCATTAACAGTCAAATTGAGCTTAACTTATTGCTTTTTATTTATTTTTATTATTTACGTTTTATTTTATGTTTATTTCATGGAGGGGATATAGGATCTATTCCTTGACCTTAGAAAATAACACACCTTTTATTTAAAGTAAAAATTTTATTAAATCAGAACTTCTTTTTTGCTTCCTTTCACGTAGTAAAGGAAGTATTGTGATCACGAAAAAACATTTCTCTCAAATTCGGGTCTAAATTTAGATTTTGCTCAACCTCGAATGAATGTTGAGCAGTTTTTCTGACCTGTCAGGACGTGAATATGTACCTACTAACATAAAACCAGTCGAAAAATCCTTTTCGACCACCCTCAAGTTAATTACAACGAGTTTTCTCGTGACGTCTGTATGTACGTATGTATGTGCGTATGTATGCCCCATAGCTCAAAAACTATATGCCGTAGAAGCTTTTAGTTTGGGATGCAGGCTCTGAGAGGGGTCTAGTTGTGCACCTTCCCTTGTGATTGCATTCGAATGTTTCCAAGGAGTGTTTTATCAGGGACGTCATTTCAAGTTTTTCCAGAAGGGTCCAAAATCAATGCAATTTAATTGAAAAACATTAAAACCCACACCCGCTTATATGTAATGCATTAATTTCTCAAAGTCAGGGGGGGGGGGGCGATTGACCCCCCCCCCCCGATCCCCCGAAATGACGGGCCTGTGTTTTACCCAATGCAGACTTAAATGATATGATTTGGCGCGATCACTTGGCGATCGCCAAGCTTTTGTTTGATGCTTTTGTTTGACTCCAACTTGGCAACATATCGCCAAGTTGGCATCAAATTTGGGGAAAAAAATTATTTATTGAATTTGGGTTTAATTTGGCGCTATTGGCGATATTTTGCGAGAAATCAACTGAATGATGTGAAAATCGTCGATATTTAGAAAATTAATCATTGTAAAACATTTTTTGCATTGTTTCGCGGAAAACTACGTATGTAAATGTTTGAATTGCTATATTACTCCAAGCACTATTTTAACACTTAAGGCATCTACTAAGAAATTTACACGTAAAAGGAAGTAGTGTGGCATCCATACCAGATTTTTTAATTGAATACAATGAAATGAAAAGCTTTATTGATACTAGATCAAACTAAAAAATCCTAGTGTTTTCTTAAGTGAAATTTTTCTTACATCACCAAAACAAAACACCTAAGTAGACTTAGGGCCCAGATGCCTCCATTTAGTGAGAAAATAATCTTTGGCATTAACAGTGTTCCCCAACAATCTTGAAAATAAAATTCAAGTACTTTTCAAGTACTTTTAAGGAGGTTAAAAATTTTCCAGGACTTAAATTCTCTGCACAAAAATTAAGACTAATTTCAAGAGTTGTGTGAGTAAATGTTGATGAACAGTAACGGTTCTTCACAGATTTAATATGAAACACCTAAAATTCGTGAAATTCTTTCATCAGTATGAAAAAGAAAATTTTAGGGAAAGGTATTTTGGAAGGAAATAATACTTTGGTTTACTCAATGTAAATTCAAAGGAATGGTAATAATGGCAGACACCAATATTTCCTATTTATCAAAGAATAAAAACAATCAGACAACAAATTTTCCAACGAATCTTTGTTTCTTCATGAAGAAAATTTATAATTTTAGAATAAGACCAGGATATAATGTGATCACCCTAATTTGCCAGTGTTATTCTGTGAATGCAAAATATATACCACGTTGCCCCCTATTCTCCCCTCCCCCCTCCTTCCAAGAAAAAAATGTTAAATTTTTTTTGGCAATTACAGTTTTTACCCGATTTTTTTTCGGCCTCGAGAAAAAACGTGCTTGTATTTTGTAATTTAACAAACAAATGAAAATTCAAGCAAGCACTTTTTCTTTAAAAGTTTGGTATTTTCTTAAAAATCATTAGAAACCAATAAATTGGGATAGCTAAAGTTTGAGTTTAAATATAAATAAATTATTAAAATAAAAAGGACAATGAGTACATTTAAGGTAGCACAATATAAAAATGGCTTCAGAAAACCAAAATAATTGAAGTATTTACAGGATGCAAAAGAATTGAAGTCTTAACAATGGCACGCCATTTTCAGCATGAATGGATGTTAATTTAACATTGTTAATTTAAATGAAGGCACATTAAAAATTCAATGACACAAAGGGGAATCACACTAGGTCTGCAAAGAGAAAGCCTCTAACACAGCCCTATAATTTAAACAAAATTGTATCTAAACTAAGAAAATATTAACCATAACCCATTAATGCCTGACATTTTTTTTTCAAAGATATTTTTTATACTGGTTACAAACAGTATTTAATGGACAGGAAAAATAATAAAAAGAATAATTTTTTTTTATAAAGGAAAGAAAAATCGTCCTTTAAAAGTTACGATAGACCCCAGAGGGTATATACTTTTTTTTACTAAAATTTTTTTCTGCCTACGATATAATATGTATTTAAAAAGACATTTTATAAGAAGAAATAAAATCAGCAATTAACATAAACTGGGAAGCTGGGAATAACTTTGAAAACTTCGCTTTTTTCTTGAGGTTGTGAACAATGTCATTTTTGATTAAGATCATATTAAAACTGCTTCAGAACACATTCTACATTGGTTATGTGCTGCAATTTATTAATAACGAATTGAAACAATACCAAGATACTAATTGAACACTATTATTTGGTTGAAATGTTCATTTTGGGGAAATTCAGACCCTTTTTTGGACCGTGCCAGAAAGGGAGCTAGGCATTAATAGGTTAATATTATTTAAAAAAAAAAAATCCTGGTCAGATGACATGGTTAATTAAATAACATCCAGAACAGCCATGCCATTGATATAGTGTAAGACTTTTCTGCTAATTTGAACAAAAAGAAAATGGCAAAAGAAAAAAAAGGGAGAGAGACCAAAACAGATCAACAGATTGGACTGCAAATGAAACTGGGGAAAATGCGCTTCTTCAGATAGTTACCAGTATCAAATTTGTGTGTTTATATGTCACATAAATTTTGCATGTCTTTTGCTTAACATTATATTTTCTTTCTTTTGTAGCTTTTCTTTCGTTTGTATCGGGGAAGGGCCAGAGGCTGAGTAAAACTATAATACTCAGCCTCTGGCGCTTTATTCCACAGTAACTTGATTGGAAAATGTTCATCTATTTTACCAGCTTGCTGATGTTTTCCCCTCATAACAACATGATGGAATGCTACAGGCTCTCTCTCTCGTTCTTAAATTTGGTTTACATATGGGTGTTGAACTTTTTGGTACATTTTTGGGAAAAAAATGCATGCTTGGCTTATACATAGACTTAATCTCACATTCATTTTGAAACACACGGTATTTCAGTGTAAAACTGACATTTTGATCGGTATTTCAAGCAGAAATATTAAACCAATAAACATCAACATTTCTACTTTTTCAAAGCATCTATTTCGAGCAGACAGAACAGACAGTAATATAAATGCATAATTAATTTACTGAAAGCATTTTTTTTTTGCCATTTAACGCAAATAATTATACTAATAATTCATTGAAACATACCAGATCATTATTTGAAGATATAAATTCAGTCGGTTCCAAAATATTTCTGACCAAAGTGATTTGGAGCTACCGGGTGAACTTCCGAAGTCAGAATCGTCATAGCCGGATATGCTTTCATTACCGATTCAGCAGCTACAAAAGAAAGGTAATAAGATGTTAAACAAAAGACATGCAAAATTTAAGTGACAGCTAAATGAAATGCACAAATTTGATCATTTTGGACTTTCTATAAGCACAAAATGAAAAGAGAAATATGTTAATTGAAATTACAGAGCACAATGATTAGTTTTAACCCTTTTGAGTATAAAGAGTTACATAGAATAGCAATGAAACTAGTTTTAAAAATCATTCAATAAGCTCAATGAATTAAATTTTACATAATTAACCACAGAAAGGACTATACAGAGCAGTGGCGCACCCAGGATTGTTTCCTGGAAGGAGCTAGAAGTTTCAAGACAAACTCCTACAGGTCAAGTGAAAGACAAAATTGATTAATTTTTCGAAAGCCCTCGACCCCTCCCTCCAATAAATGATAGAATATAGCCTATTAGTTTCTCTACACTTACTTTTAGCCTTGAACAAAGCTACATGCCTCATGGAACTCGACCAACTGACAAGGTAAACAACTAGTAAGATTTGACGTCATAAGTCTCCAATCATTGGCTCAGTGGATGGGAGGACCACAACACTTGGTCGCTTGAATCAATATAAGGAATGAAGGAACCTGACTCCATCTCTTTGATCCTCGTTCGATAGGAATGTCGTAGCTTTAGGAGGTTGATTTCCCTCTCGGATCAGCAGTATTGGCCGATGTTTTAGGTCCGATATTAGGGACAAATATTATAGAAATGATCTAACCTTTAGAAAGTCTCAACCTGTTTTTTTTGAGTACCTTTGGTATGAGTTATTTATAGTTGTTTGTTCTTAAAATTAATTAATTTCAGTTTAAATAAACTTCGTTCATATTTTTCAACTTCGTTTTCTGGATTTCTTTAACAAAGAAAAAACACCAGCTTATGCATTCCACTGTATAATAGGACTTTTCAGATACCACCACTTTTGGTGGCTATCAATAAAAAAAGTTACGCAGCAGACAAGAGATTCGGGAACTCTTCTACTAAAAACAGATTCTGGAGCTATCTTTGGTGAAGTTAGACAAAGGAGAGAGATGTAGAGGTTCCCTGCTAGAAATACTTTCAAATGTAAGTGCTAAAAACTCTGGCCAATTTAGAAGAGAAGGAAAGGGTAAGTGGAGCCCTTCTTTGAAATTTTTCGAATTTGAAGTCTTAAAAGAAAACTTTTGGTTTAAATTGGGAAGATGTTTGGGGTCTCTCTCTCCGGGAACATTTCTGAAATTAAAGGCCAAAAAACGTAATTTTAGGCTCTCTTTAGTCTTGTCAAAGGGGTTCATCTTTGAACTTCTGGGAGGGACTTCAGCCAGGCCCGTCATTTAGGGGGGAGGGGTGCAGTGAACTTTGAGAAATCAATGTATTTACACATGAGTAGGCTTGGTTTTTTTGTTTTCCGATGAAATTGCATTGTGTTTGGACCCTTTGCGCCCCCCGGAAAAACTTGAAATGACGGCCCTAACTTCAGCCCATTAGCTCCCCCCGTGAATGCGCCACTGATACAGAACATTTCATTTCATAGAATAACAATGAAGCAAAGAGTTCATAAAAAAATGCAATAGCTTCATTGCACTAAAATTAACATATATTAAAAGGGTACATTCTATTATATGCATTTAAATATAAATTACCATGAGGTGTGCAGAACAAATTCAAGAGAATAATATTATCCTCTTTAACACCATGTTCTTTTAGAACTCTGACAGATTTGATTACAGTATTGCCAGTACCTGGAAAAAAAAGTACAATTTATTGCAATTATTTAATGTGTTTAACACAAGCATAGGCACAAATGTTTTGTTACAAATTCTAGTTATATGAACTCACTATTTTAAAATCAGAAAACTTTATTAAGACTTAAAAAGGTTCTTTTATCAACAAAGGGGAGTGGGAGGGACCAACAGACAAATCTCTAACATATTTTAATAGTTATTAACAAAATGAACTTTATGTCATGAGCATTGCATGATAATAAAAAAAAAAAAATAGTATAATTTATTGGCAAAATTTTTGAGCAAAATATTAAAAACATCAGATTAATTTCGTAATAAATTAAAAAAGCTATTTTTTTTCCAGAGAAGTTTGTAATAACCGAATTGTCAGAGCTATACATTTATGTACAGTTCAATGTTTTTGATTATGTTTATTTACCCCTTTACGTAACACCCAAATTACAAAAAAACTTGGATGTTTTCAAGTGAGGGGAGATTTGTTTGCTGCAAAAGCAATTCCAGAGTATACAATCAAAATAAAAAGAGTTTTTTTTCTTATGCGAAGAATCATAACAATAATTTTGAAACAATAAATTAAAAAATATATATCAGAAAAATTTTGCAATCTATATCTCTTGAAAATATAAAACAGTCAACAAAAGCTTTTGACTCATATTTGTCTTGATAGCTGGAAAGTCAAAAATAGAAACACATAAAACTAAACTTTAAGGATTACTTTGTTTTAGTGATCAAGGTCATGAAATTATAATTAAGTATTCAAATAAACAATCATATTTTTGGAGGAGATAATATAATTATTAGTTTCATTCATTGATGAAACATTGTTCAAACATTTTCTACCCCTTGTAACGAGAACTGGCGGCTCAAAGTAAAATTAATTTCCAACTCCCCGCACTTTTCCCCTGATGGTTGTCATAGTTACGGTGCTATGAACTTTTCCAGACAGCTTTTGCAACAATGGTTAAATGCAAATGGTTAGAATTGCTTTGTGCGTAAACTATTATTCTACTGAAAAATCAAGGTTAATAAAGCACAACATTTTCTTAGAAAATTTTGATTTATTTATGTATGACTAGATTTGTTAGAAAACATTGAGAAATAACTGAGATACGAAGACATAAATAAAAGCGTAAGCTTAATTCAATAAACATAAAATAAATGAAATGCCTCAACAACAGTGCATAAAAAAAGAGAGGAGCTGTTTTCTTTTGTACGGTTTCCATGGAGATGACGTAAAATTTCTAAACTAGATACAGTAAAGGCATTTATTTGTCATTGTAATATTAATAATTTAAAAGGGTAAATTTTCTTTCACTAACAAACTGCAAAATAGAGGAACAACACAAATACTCCTTGAGCTTTGTAATAACCATATTCTTAGAACCACACATTCATATACAGTTCAATATAATTGGGTATGTTTATCTACCCCTTTATGTAACACCCAAATTATTGAAACTTTGGATGTTTTCAAGCGAGGGGAAACATGGTTGGGCTTTATACATTTAAAAAAGAATTTTGAAAAATGTAACTAATGAATAAAATCACAATTTTGAAACTATTGACATAAAAAACCCCTCAAAACACTCTTATTGAGTACTCAATTTCTCTGACATTGTCATCTAAATCTAAGTGATGACAGTACACTTTCAATACAGTTAGTGAAAATACATTTGACTTTTAATACTTATAGAAAAATAGAGATTTAAAAAGTAAAACTAAGTAAGGCTAAATTTGAAGAAATATTTTTGGTTCCAAATTTTTTTTTTTGGAAATTTGACTAACAGCCTTTTTTTTCTTGCTTGGTAATGTAATTAATATAGTTAATGTAATTAATACAGTTAGTTTAATTCATTATTGTAATTTTATCCATACAAACATTTTTCAGGTACATAAAATTTCGGAAGAGACTAAATTTTAAGATTTAAACATCATTTTGCCTCAGGAGAGCACTTATTATCTAAAAGTTACAAAAAAAACACCCCTTTTCATTTTTAAGAGTCAATTTAATGAGCATAAGATACAGTCCCATGTAGAAAATGACAACACGAGAAAAGAAAAGGAAAATGAAAGTACCACACATTCACTGTGATAATTTTCAACTCTCAATTTAATTTGTTTATTTACACATTTATTATTATTCACTAATCCTCAGCTCCAAAATGGTTGTTGCGTGATTTACTTCCTCATTAAAAATGCTTTTAGTTTTACCTTTTGCAAATAATTTGATCCAATAAATTTGGTACTCGAAAATTTTGAAAATTCTAGTGTACTGTCTGATTTTCTTAGGTAAAACCTTCCGGGTATTTACACATGCGTCAGGTCTTCTCTGATCTTACCAAAATAGGGGTGTTAGGTAAGATAACAATAAGGGAAAGAATAATAGGAAGCATTTTGAGCCGAATCAAACAACGTAGAACGATGCTAATTTTAAATACATAGTTTAGTTGAATATGTCAAAAGGATGGCAAACATGCAAGTTTTAAATTGAAAACTTTGGAAAGTTCCCACTCACAACCCCTCACCTTTTTTTTAAGTAGAATGGCTCGCGAGTGCTAGGCGCGGTTTTCACAGATGGACAGTATGTTACAAATATAACTTCCTCATTTCTCATTTGCTAACAAAAACGAAAAGAAAGAAAGCCATGCAGAAACTAGACATAGATGCTTTTTTATATAATGCAGAGACAAGCATTCATTTGTTCATTATCTTGTTAATCATTTAAAAAAGTACATTTTTTCCGATTCTACCAAACTAAAATAGAGGAAGAAGACACAAAGTTTTTGAAACTCTGTCATAACCAAACATTCAGAACCATATTTATGTACAGTTCAATACATTTGGGTATTTCAATATACCCCTTTACGTAACACCCAAATTATTAAAAGTTTAGATGTTTTCAAGTAAGGGGACATATGTTTGAATCATAGCATACATGCAAAAAATAATTTAAAAATTATTACTAGGCATTTAAATTGGATTTTTGAAGCATTAACAATAAGCAATCTTAGTTAAACAAGCTTACGCTTTCATAGTATATAGTCTTATTGATTACTGAATTGTTTTGACATTACAAACTATATCAAAAAGCGACACTATTTTGAAAATGTTAAACAATTAATTTTACTCATTATGGTAATATTCTCCAGATAAACCTTTATTTATTCATTGTTTCAGAAACACACTATAAATTTAAAGTTGATGAACATTAGGTAGAAAACTGCATTGAAACTGACAGTACAAGGAAAGGAAAAATAAAGTTATACGCATGTTCATTGTGACAATTCTAACTATCCAGTTCTTTTTAATTTATTATTTAATTCCAACAGTATTTTAACTTTTTTTTAATTCAAAAGATTTTATTTCTTTAAAAAATGTGATTTGGTTACACAAGGAGTTAAAAATTTGAATAGTTATTAACCAACACAAGTATAACTTTTTCAAGATCACAAAAGAAAGAAAGAAAAGAAAAGGAAAAAATGCAGCAACCCAGACAAAGCTATGCTATGTACATGTTTTTATACAACACAGAGGCAAGGCATATATTTGTACATTATTTATTAATTATCTCAAGAGGTAACTTTTCCCCCAACAAATGATAAAATAGAGGAACAAAACATAATTTTGGTTGAGCTTTGTAATAACCAAAGTTTCCGAACCATATTTATATACAGTTCAATGCATTTGGGTATATCTATCTACCCCTTTACGTAACATCCAGATTATAAAAAACTTGGATGTTTTCAAGAGAGGGGAGTGGTTTGAGGCAAAGACCAATAGATCACTTCTCAATTCTCATAACGTACATTATAAAAATAACTCAAAAAGTTTTACTAGAAATTAAAATTAAATTTTTTAACTGCAAATAATTAACGACCTTAGCTGAGTATTGAATTTTTCTGACATTACGCTATAATCTTTATGAAAGCATTAGGAAAATATTAAACAATTAGAGAAAATGCATCAGACTTTTATGTGTCTAGAGCACAAAAGAGTCAAAAATAGGAACTAGTAATGTTTTTGGGTTTCGAGTGCTTCATAGTGATTGAGGTCATGAAAGAGATTAATCTGATGAATAGCCATATTTTGCTGCATAATATAATTAATGCAGTAAAACTAACTAGCTTTATTGATTGTTGTATTGTTATCCATACAAACATCTTTTTGAGTAGCACAAAATTTTGGAAGAAGTTGAATTTTCAAATTTAAAGCTTTCATTATAGTAGAACTCAAATCGTCTAAATTAATTAAGAATCAGAATGATTTTAATATGCAAAAATATTTACGAATTTCCCTCATGTTTTTATGTAAAGCAAAGGCAAGACACTTATTTATACATTATCTTTTTAATAATTTAAAAAGTTAACATTTTACTTTTTAAACAAATTGAACCATTTTTCTTTGAGCTTTGTAAGAACCAAATTTTCAGAACCACACATTACTGTTCAGTCCAATGCATTCGGTTATGTCTATTTGCCCCTTTACGTAACATTCAAATTATTAACAGTTTGGATGTTTTCAAGTGAGGGGAAAAAATTGTAGTCAACGGTATTTCCATAGCATAGATTTATATTTTCAATAACGTTACTCGAAATTAAAACTCAAACCAACAGCCTTAGGATAATTAATATGATGGACAGAGATAAAGTATTTATTTGCAAATTTAGTGATTTAAAAAAAAAAACTGACTTTTTAAAAATTTTCAGTAGACTAAAATAGAGGAACAATTTTTTTTGAAAACTCTGTAATATCCAAATTTGTAGAATCACATATTTACGTGTAGTTCAAGACATTTGGATATATCTATCTACCCCTTTACGTAAAATCCAAATTTATCAAAGTTTGGATGTTTTCAAGTGAGGGGAATTCCATGCAAAGGCAATTCAATGGCATAAATTTAAAAAAGAAGGGTTTTTAAAAATGCTACTAGGAATTAAAATGCTAATTTTTAAACAATAAATACTGAGAAAAGTCGTCTTTAAATAGAGAAAGTCATTAAACAAAGAACCAACTGTATTTCAGAAGTTAGCAACTCCATAGTAAGTATTACGCTTCAAGGGCTGTATTTTTGAAGGGGTGGGTGTTTAGGGTTCAAACTAGGAATGCACCGGCCACTTTGCCGATTATTAATAATTGGCAAAATTGGACCAATTAATCAGCTGAAAAATAATTGAAAAAATATTGTTCTTTAACCCATTAATGCCTGACATTATTTTTCACAAAGATATTTTGAAAACTGGTTACAAACAGTGTTTAATGGACAGGAAAAATAATGAAAAAAAAATTGTGTAAAAATAATTTTTTTTATTAAGGAAAGAAAAATCGCCCCTTAAAAGTTACAATAGACCCCAGAGGGTACATACCTTTTTTACTTAAATTTTTTTCTGCCTACGATATAATATTTAAAAAGACATTTTATAAAAAGAAATAAAATCAGCAATTGACATAAACTGGGAATAACTTTGAAAACTTAGCTTTTTTTCTTGAGATTGTGAATGATGTCATTTTTGATAAAGATCATATTAAAACTAATTTTCTCTCAATTTGATTTTAAAAACAGAATTATTATATTTGAAGAATTGTACAATCTCAGTGCTTTATCCGCAGAATTATTTTTAGTGCATTTATTATGAACACGATTTCTTACAAAATAATATAGCATTTTCCTTCAGATTTTGAATACCTGACACGAACAAAAACATTCAAATACTTTGAATTTGACAGTACCAAACTCTTATTTCACATATTTTAAAACTGTCAAAAAATATTAGGTTAAAAAGTGTTGATATTGGAATATGTATACATGGGCACACGAATCTATTATATTGAGTTATTAAGAAGATATCGAATACTTAACAGGGGTAGTGCATCCATCACATTTGCTTTCATCATTTAATAGATATGTCATCCTTTAGATTTGATCATGATAATGCCCTTAAAGCAGCACCCCCTCATGTAAATGAACTATTGAAGCAAAAGTGAATAGAATATACGCATGAAATCAAATTTTATCAATCATCTCATGAGGGATCATGAGAAATGTTTTTGGTAAAACTCTCTCCAAAACAAAAGTCTGGTTACAACCCTGTATGCCCCAAAACAGAATACTTCATGATGTTCTGCAGCGTAAAATCATTTGACCAAAATTGTTCTGCAAGTACTTTAAGCACTGTACACTACATTAAACGTTGAAACATGACCTTTTTCAATAACCATGATTCTGAAATCAAAACTGTTTCATACAGGACTATGAAAGGAGTAATTGTTCAGTACTCAGTCTTATTGCAGAACAAAGCCTAAAATTAAAATTCCAGCCACACATTCTTGACAGAAAATGTAAAACCCTTCACGATGTCTGCTCCTCCAAACATCAAAGAGCTCTGAATGCTTGGACAGGACACCACATTCGAAGCAAATTTTTCACTCAATGTAACAGCACATGGCCAATAATAAGACAAAGTTAAGGTGTAGTCAAACATGATTTGCTGCAAATATCTTTTTACTATATAAGTAATTTTGTGCAAATTTTGCAGATTTTATCCTTGAAGTAAATTTAAAGTTCCTGCAAATGTTGCAAAAAATGGACTTTTTGATTTTCTGCCTAATAAGCATAATTTGCAGAAATTTTAATTTTTGTTCTAATTTGAAGAAATCTGCAGAAATTGTTCTGAATTTCAGCAAAATTGTATTTTTAGTTAGAAAACTGCATTTTCTGCAGAAATTCTACAGAAAATGTCCAGAATTTTCCCTCACATTCGAACAGAATTGTTCTGCAGTTCAGATATCTGTTCTGCGACGTACGTTTCAAATTTAGCAGTATTCTGCTTTAGGGCCTGTATGCTTGATACATGAAACAAGAAATAAAGCCCTAAGCCAGGGCTGGCTAAGGCAGAAACATGCAATGCACCACCGGCTCGTTTATTCCATCCATAGAAAACAACGAGTTGGTGGTATATTGCATGAAGCAAGAGGCCCAAGCATTCATAAACGTGTACTCATAAACCTTGTGGCAGAATTTTTTTCAGCTTTCTGCGACAAATTTTCTAGAACCATTTTCATTCTGCAACACTAGAATATTCTTCAATAATAAATATCTATGCAACCCTCTTATAGAAACACAAAGTGTTTATATTTATAAAACTGTTAACATTAATACTATAGATTCATAGGTTTTTTTTTTTCTGGTGACTGTTTCATATTATTTTTTTTTCTTAGCCTTTTTTTCCCTCCCAATCACAAAAATCTTTCTGTAGACTGTCTTCCTGATTCTGCCACAATGTTTCCAGCTTTCTGCCACAGGGCTCATAAACATGTAAATATGAAGCTTGCATGTAAGAATGAAAAGAAACTTACTCATTATTGGGTACATCAGCAGCACTTTTCGAGAGGCAATATCTTCCGGGAATTTTGCATAAACCACATGAGCTTCGTGCGTGTCCTCGTCACTCTGAATCAAGATCTTGCCGATGCGTATGGAGCGACAGCAATCTCTCAATCCTTGTTCCATTGCCTCCCCTGCATTATAAATGTGCAGATAATTAAATTTTAATAGAAGTTGCATTGCTTGATGGAAAAAATTTCCAAAACAATATTATGAAAAGAGGAGGAAATAATGTCTTATACAATCGTTACTTAATTTTGAAATAGGTTGGTCTCTTTCTTTTAATAACACTCATAATTCTAATACAGTATTTTTCTCTATGAAATTTTTAAAGAGCCAACAGGTTCTTCGAACACTAAAAAAAAATAAAATTTGTCTCGGTCAGAAAATATCTCTTACGTCACCCCTGTAAGCGCTGGTAGATATAAATGTGAGTTTGTGTGCTATATTTTGTCGTTTTTGAAAGTTTTTTGTATTTTGTCAATATTTATATTTTATTTAATTTTATTCTTAAAAACAGAGGGGGGGAGGGTGGTTTTTATTTCCACAAGCACCATTCCTTACTGGTGCTAGAGGAAATAAAAATTAGATTAGCAATTTTCATGATGTATTTTTCCCTTTTTTTAGGTACTCTGCAGTTAGTCCTTTCTTACTTAACTAAAATTTATTTTTCAAAGTCAGAGGATGAAAGTGCACACCCTTGAACCTACTGGCCATTCACATAGACATGAATTATGATAGTAATAATTTTCATGGTGTATTTTGTAGATTAAGTATTTGGTAGTTTGCTCCTTGTTTAAGATGATTTTAAAAAATAAATAACATTTTAAAATTTGTTTTTTAATTTGGAAAATATTAAATGTTCCTTTTTTAATTGAAATTATTTTCCCTCAAAAACCAGGGGGGGGGGGGGATGGAAGTTTGCCAGTGCTTATGGCTGCACCACTGAGCACTCGGTTGAGAATGATACTTCAATTTCAGATTCAGAGACTCAGGCTAGTACATAAAAATATTTCAGTGTCTGCACATTGAAAAGCATTAATACATGATGAAATAAAAACACTAACAATGCTTAGAGTGAAATTTCGGGCAGTTAACTATACTTAGCTTAACTGAAACATATTAACAACATAACAAGACTTTATGCAAAAAAAAAAGTCAAAATTAACCGAAAGACAGTCAAAACAGGGACGTCATTTGAAGTTTTTCCAGGGGGAGGGGGGGGCAAAGGGTCCAAACACAATGCTATTTCACCGGAAAACATCAAAAACCATGCCCACTTATATGTAAATACATTGATTTCCCAAAGCCGGGGGGGGGGGGGGGCAATTGACCCCCCTGCCCCCTAAATGACGGGCCTGAGTCAAAATGAAAATTTTACATCAAATCTGAGTGAAAGTTAGCGTACAGCTGCCTTTACTTCATTCGAGAAAGCAAAGAGAAAATATAAATATACAAAATTTATTTATTCATATTTTATGCATTCTTGGAATTCTTAAAAGGATACTTTTGACAATTTCCTGATTTCATTTTACACATTACAAAATTATTTTTGATTCATGGATTAATCTAGAATTTCTTGCAGACAAATCCAGTTTTTTAGCATCTCGTTAAAACTGAAATACTTGCGTAAAAGGAACTAAATAAATCATAAAAAACAACACAAATATAAATAAGTACTAACCGCTTCTAACTATGCTCACACCACAATTTCCTTTTAAATACTTCAGTCCTTCATAGGTACCACCTAAAGAAAAAATAGCATGATTATAAAGAAGAAATAAATTCAGAATTGAAAATGTTTTTTAACTGCATTAAGTCCAATTTTTGTTAAAAATTTGTTACAGCACAGAAGAACATATGTGACTCATACGGGATGCAACTGTCCCTCACTTTCAAAAGTAATGAAGTCTTGCCCCCGCCCCCCTCCCACTTTTCAGAACTAAAAACTACTGGTTGATTGAAAAATTAATTTTTAGAGAGTGGATTGAGTTATTTTACAAAAACAAAACGTGACATTTTTTTTGTCCTCTGTACAATTTTTAAAGATGGTTTGAGCTGATTTTGGTACGAAACATGTCATATATTTTATCTTTATTATCATTTATGACTATAATCTTAGCAATAATTCAAAAACACTTTCAATCAGGATTTCGGCTGAGCTTAAAAGTTCTTCAGAAAAAAACTAAAATTGGAGAAACGATTTCAGCAAAATACTAAAATGCTGAAGGTTAATGAATAAGTTTACATGTCTTTCTAACTGCTTCACTATGCTTCATCTTCTGCTGAAAGCTAAATTCAAAATTAAGCCATGACATCCTCAAAGAAATAAATTCATAGTAGAGAGGAAAATGTACATTGTAATTCACATTGAAAGAACACAAGTTCTTAAAAAAAAGCTAATAATACATTTATTGGGGAACATACCTATTAAGACAATATATTGTTGACTTTAATAGAATTTTATGCGTGTTGTCTATGATTTATAAGATCGTGATATGGCAATGCTTGCTTCATTTCTGGGATTATTCCGTTATTATATTGAAGCAAAAAGCGAAAATGCCTCGCTCAGGGCTCCCAACACATTTTAGCTAATGAAAAGGGTAAAAGAGGACCATTTTCAGTTAAAAAGAGGACTCTTCAATATTAAAAAGAGGACTTGGGAGGACCATTTATAGTTAAACCCAGGAAAGCATCAAAAAGCAAATTAGTTGCCTTAGGTTTAATTCATGAAACTAATTTGAGAATTAACTGCAACAATGATGTTTAATGATAGTTTCTTCATCATCTCTATCTTCTGAACAACTGACTTTTCAAAATTAGATAATGAAATGTTTATTCCAGTGAGCGATTATTTATTTTTAATAATTGAATAATTATTAACACAAATATTTGGATGAGGAGGGGGTGAGGACACAATCACCTTATGTAACTAACGATCTTTATAACTCCTATTTAAACACCAATGCACTAACTTAAAAAGTAATTTTTGAAATGATGGAATTAACTACTTTAAATTTTAATTTAGTATTACTACTCATTATAGCATACCATCTTGTGTTTAAAAATATTATTTATTTATAATTTTATTCAGCAGCTTTTTTGGGTAGAGGAAAACTTCAGAGTTATTTTAATTGAAAAATACATTTTTCTACCTATTAATGGGTGAAAATTAGCTGATTATTTTTAACCAGCTAAGTGGCCGATGAATCGATGCGTTCATAAATAAAAACCTTTTACATACGTATATAGTTATCACAGCTAAATAAAGTAGAGAGCTAAAGTCAAGTTACAAGAAAAATAAAAATAAACTGCTACAATATAACTTTAAATAAGAAGATTTAAGTTATAATAGAAATAAACGCAAGTTAAAATAGTTTTCAAATTTCAAAATAAATGAAATATTTACAAGATGCAGAAAGATTGGAATCCGATACACTGCATCCAGTTTTTGGCGAAGCATGCAGACGGTATTGGTGAAAAGATTTTTACTAAATGAGCTATTACTTAAAATTCAGTTAGGTGAAAATCTTAAATATTTCAGTTACTGCAATTTATCACATTTAACACTGATCTTCAAGAGAGGACTTTTCTGGAAAAAGAGTACGTAAAAAATTTCGAGAAACTGGGCGGAGGGGAGCGCACTTGGCAGCGGTGTAAGAGATGATTACTGAAACTTGAGACTTAAAAAAAGAAAAAAAAAGCCGGGTATTTTTGCCAAATGTAACTAATAATATTTTCAGGGTTTACAAAAAATTTCTTCGTGTAATTTCAACTAAAAATCTTTTTTGAAAGCGGAAGAAAAACATATTTAAGCAAAACCATATGAAAAAAGAAAAAAAAAAAAAAAAAAACCTTAACATGAAACTTAAATTAAGTATATTAAAGAAAGAACAAGTCAAAATAGCTCTCAACTTTCAAAATAATCGAAATATTTACAAGATGCAAAAGGATTGCAACCTCGGAAACTGCGTGCAATTTTCGGCGAAGTTCATGCACGATATTGGTACGTCTTGAAAAAACTAAGTAAATGAGTTCTTGATATCGAAAAAATAACTAACAGAAAGTGTTAAATAAGGCAGGTACGGCAAGTACTAAATTATAGGCCGATTTTTCCGTTTAAAAAAAAAAGGAATTATTTTTAGAAACAATTCGATCCCCCCCCCCCCAAAAAAAAATCGGATTTTCGGAGTTCATATAAATTCGAGAAATTCCAGGGGGTGGGGGACAAGACAGCTAACTTGAGAAATAAAATTTATAAAAAAAAGGAAAAAAAAAATATTTTGCCGATTTTTCAATATTTTGATTTTTGAAAGTTTGTAGCAATATCTTGCAATTTCAGCTAAAAGAAGTTCAGAGTTCTGAAAGAGAGAAGAGCATATTTAAGTAAACCAGGAAATAGATTTAAAAAAAGGGAATCTCCGAGGGAGGAGGGAGAAAAAGTTACTTCGACATAGCGATCCGCTGATTTTAGCAAAAAATGGCGACACTTCCGTGTGACACGTGGTCACGATAAATCGCTTAATATTTTCAATTCTAGTACAATGACTATCTTCTGACAAATAGGAAAGAACTGGCGAAAATATTTTTTATTTGATTAACACTGTCCAGAAATCGGAATAAAAACTTACAAACACGTGGTGCTTGCAATGTGAAAAAATGGCGTATGAGTCACGAAATTGCTTTGGATTTAATTCGCAAAAAGGATTGTTCACAGCAACATAGTTCTTATTAGCGTCTTCCTTCTGAGGGAGGGGGAAGTTGGAAAGTCCATCCACCTTTACAAACTTGGGGCCTGTGTTCCAGAAAATATTGGTAACATTCTGCTTCAATTTGACGTAACTCCTCCCTCAAACCACTCCGTTTGCAAAACTTTCATGCTGCGATGGTTTTAGGAGGAGTTATGACGACAATCTGAAGCGAAATAACTTGGGAAAACCAGGTTCAATAAGACTGAGGCACTGCATGTTTAGGAAAAACATAAAAAAGTTGATTTTTAAGTAAAAATAATATAAAAGCGGACCAATCGGACCAAAATGTTAAAAAGCAGTCTAAAACGGACTTAACTCTAAAAAACGGACTTTGGCGGGAAAAACGGACCATTTGGGAGCCCTGCTCGCTTCATTTTCATAATTTAAATAGTATGTTTACATTTTGCAAAAAATGCTACTATAGCGGAAACCCTACTTTCAATAATACAAATTCAAACAAGCTTGTTGAAGATTAAAAAATATATATATTACCCGTTGGAGTTGTAATTGTGCATCTTTTATATGGAAGCTGGTTTAATCCCTCTTCAACCAGCAGTCGTATCTAAAACATAAAAAAATACCATTATTAAATATAAAGCTACATACCCCCACTAAGAAAAAGAAAATTTAATGTGATTCCAAAACTTAGAGAGTATTCTACAACTGATATTTACAATTTAAATTTAGACTCAATTGCTAAGCACATAGAAAATTTGAGAAAGAATTGCAATCAATGATTTGGATTAAAAGGCACAAAAACTTTGAGAAGAAGCTCAAATTACAGAAATCCAAAGTAGAAATAAATAGAAACAGCTAAATAGTTCTTTTCAGTGTTTGAATCGGTGTTGACAAAGCTTCAAAAGAAATTTAGATGAGAAGACAAAAAATCAGAAAAGGCTTATCAGGATTTCAGATCAGACAGAATTTTAAAACAGAAGTGCGGTATGATCATATAGTTTTAGGCAATGAACTATTTTCTCCAGTCACAAAACAGGATTCAAATGAGATTTGATGACATAAATAATTCTTTTCTAATTCAATTTAGGAATTCAAGTTATTACATTTACATTGATGACTTTAAAATAGTTTTATACTTTTATAGTACTAATTTCCCAGGAAAAGATATTACATATTTATGTTTTTAATAGTATTAATTAAAAACATAAATGAAATAAAATCATAGAAAAATATTTTTAAGACTCACCAAACGATCAGCATAGAAGACGAAATCACTTCTACTTGTATTTCTAATAGAAAAACAATAATAATCTTCATTATAATTATTACAAGGTAAAGAAGTAGTAAAACACAAAAAAGAGGGTATGCAAAAAAAAACAACTTTCTTTTTTTGAACACTCTAATGACCATGGTCAGATTTAAAAAATATGTCTATCAAATAAATATTCTGAGTCATCAATAACAATAAAATGTCAAATTAGAAAATTTGTAGCAAACATGACATTTGAAATAAATATTATACATATCGTTTATTTTCACCAAAGAAGGAAGTAAACAAGTTGCCAAGCGACCTGACATATGTACCATAACAGCAAAGTACCAATGGAAAAAGTTATGAAAACAAGACTACCCACAGATAGTTTCCCAGTGGGAACCAGTTTGGATTTGCTTTTGCACTGAAGTCCAGTGGAAGAAATAGCGATCATAAATTGTATTTTGGGAAAATTTTTTGATTTACTGCCTAAATATCTAACCTTAGGTACCAATTTCGAGGCCTAATGTTTGGAATCACATTAAAGTTTTTCTTGCATGACTTATCGTGGTTAAGACTGCTAACTATCCCGAAGGATAAATCTGTAAAAGTAATTTTTTAATGCAATAATTTTTGTCTTTGAGAAATCATTTTCTTTTTTCATTTTGCAAACTTGCTATGGCCAGTATGTGGTATACAGCAGTGCTTATCGAGAGGGTGTTTAGTAAATTATCTTGATATATATATATATACATTTGATTCGTTAAAACTGGGACCTAGGTTTTTGTTTTGAAGTCTAGAAACTTATACTAGTCACCACCATGACAACCAGATTTAAATTTTTATTTCCAACACTATCACAGCACACATGTGATTACTTTCAAAACAATTTGGCTGAAAATATTTGACATGTTGTGACTGGTTGGTTCGACGGGCAAAAGTGCTATTAAATGCATTTAGTAAAAAATTATTATATTTTTATTTTTAACTTTTATCATTTTGGTTTCTCTAACTCTGTTTTATTTTATTTATTTATTTTTTCAAATTGAAATTTCTAACCAAAACCAAGCAAGCGAAGAATGCTCCCTTTTAAAGCTGGGTAGATCGCCGTCGCCTCCCATTATCTTCGTCTAGAGATCGTGGAAATTCTAAATGAAATGAAAATTTTAGAGCGAATGGGAAATTTTTTTCGGTAGAAGGACGGAACTATGTTTTGCCAATCAAATTGGCTGATTTCCGCCAATTGGCCGAAGAATCACGTGTATGCACAGTCCCTTAATTACAGAGGGAAAATCAGGGGCATAGGAACCAGGGGAGCTCTGGCTCCCCCTGGAATATTTCAGACCGGCTCAGCTCCCCCGGTAACATTTCTTTACTACAACATTCTGTAGCACATTTTTTTCCTCAAACCTGTTTTAATTATGTACTTTTCCTAAGAAATTCAAGCAATATCACCAAAAATTGTCAAACGTCATTTTTTGAAAGGTACCATTTGGAATTTTTTCCGTTAGAAAAGATTGAGATTTCTTCTTTCTGAGCAAATATTCCATCTAAAACTGAGTTCATATTAAAAATGCAAAAGTGTAGTTAAAATTGTCTTTCTGAGAAAAGAGATATTAGCAATGTTTTTAAATTCCTTTTGTTTCACAAAAAGTTTATTTGAACATTTATGACTTTATAATTGAGCTTGTGTGTAAAGGGGCGAAAAGTGTGTCTCCCCCCTCCCTCGAAAGCGCAAAGATCTGGCATTGCACTGGGCTCCCCCTGTTTATACAAAGTTCCTACGCCACTGGGGAAAATGTTATGCTTTCAAATTATGGTACGCAAGTTTATCTAAAATCTGATTAAAAGAGCATCCAAAATTATTGTGATCATGCAACTAAAAGTAATGAACATTCCTAGCAAGCAAAAGAAAACAAGCTTACAATTTCAATAATTTGAATGTAACAAAAAAAAAAAAAAAAAAAAATACGTACTTGTCTCTGATAACAGTTTGCAGCTCTCTAATTTGGTCATTCATCATAATTACTTTAAAATTGGGGCCAAATTCATCAATCTTTACATTAGCATTAAGATTAGCTGGCTTCAATACGTCAGGCATATCCAACATTTTATCGAGAGTTTTTACGAAATTTTAAAGTCAAAATATTAAGAATAATTAATAAGAAAAATAACTCATTCCGTTCTCATAGTTTCTTCAAAGTGAGGTTTTGGGATCTAAATGATGATAATTTTTTGGGACGCATGCAATTTGCAATTGCGAAATCCACAACAGAATTGTTATACATTTGACGTAATTGCACAAAAACAGCTTACAAAAATAAGCTTTAGGTCTCTCCTCTTTGTCAGTCATGCAATAGCAAAAGCATTGAGATCAAAGTTCTTTCTCAGTAACACACACAAAAACTTTTCATTTCGAACAGTTTCTTAACGAAGAAAAAGTCGAATTAGTTACAATAGATACAGGTCCATATAGAAATATGTTCCTACCAACTACGTAATCTATTTCCATTTATAGCTTGGCATTACTTGTAACCATGGTAACATTTTAGCAGTCGTTTTGTAAACATGACTCATATTGGTACATCTGAAATTGATATGAATGATATAAATTTAACCTCTGAGGAAGCTGTTCGTTTAAAAAACGCATTTAAAAATGAGGAATTTGTCAAGCTTTTCCATAATTATGTGGAAGAAATAAATAGTGTGGAAAGTCAGAAAGAATACGAAAGTGAGATCGTTTCTTTGGAAAAGGAACGGGGATTCGATGTGAAGTTTTTACATCCTGAATTCGGCTACGTGATGAAATTTGTTCAAGAAGGCAAAAAGACATTTGTTAATGTTTGCAAGAATAAAAATGTTGATGAGGCAACATCACAAAGAATGCAATTTGGTAATACTACAGCAAATTAAAAATACAATAACAATAGAGTATTTACATTATATTCTTCAAAAAAGCTAATTTTTAAGATTTGAGTTTTTCAAAATTGTTTAAGTGATTTCCCTCCTCCAATGGCAATCAGAGCCTCCAAGAATGATCCCCCGCCCCCTCCTGTTGTAACTTAGACATAAACTGAGAGAATTTTATCATAACGTGAAAGAGTAACTTCTTTAATTTTTTCATTTAACTTGGCAGCAAAGACTAGGCAATTTTTTTTTGTAAACAATGCAAAAAGTAAAAAAAAAAGCTTTCAAGGAGGTATATATAATGTCTGTTATTTACTATTTACAAGCAACAAATAAAAAGCTATTTTTGCAAGTTAATGAAAATAATAAAAACTACCAAAATGCAAAAAAATTGGTTTTATTCAACATTACACTTAAACTTCATGAAAAACTCTGAAAGGGAAATTTATTGCCTATTTGGCACATTTTTATGATAATTCATCCACTTGAACTCATGTTGTGAAATTTATAAGGGAAAATTTTTAATTCATGAGATTCTGTTCCAGTGTTTCTCAGCGGTAGCATTCCCCCCTCCCACTTTCCAAGAATGGCAAGAGGATTCTGAAGGTTAGATTTAGGTCTTTTGCTTTTCATAAATTAGACCCCTCCCCCCTCTCTTGTAAATTCTTGTGTAATTCCCCTCTCTTGCAATGGGATTCCTATTGCTGCTGCCATTCCTAAAGGAAATGGCAGCTGTAAAAAGGTTGAGAATCACTGGTAGACTTGCCGACCTTACAAAGCGGAAAAACAGGAGAAACGATATGAGACAGCTGGAGGGAGTTTTGTACCTTAGAATCAGATAAATTCCATTAAAATTAATTATTTTCATGTTTGTTGGTCATAAACTAGAACTTAACTATTAATAAATGTGATATAACATTTATGTTTTTAAGTTAATGTTTTTATAAAGGGAAATTAAAATTTAATTTGCTGTAATGAAGAAGTTGTCTTGCTCTACGAGCAAAATATTGAAAAACATGACTTTTGTACCAATAAACTTTAACCAA
Source organism: Uloborus plumipes (assembly GCA_038373865.1). NCBI lineage: Eukaryota > Metazoa > Arthropoda > Arachnida > Araneae > Uloboridae > Uloborus > Uloborus plumipes. The sequence goes on along the minus strand of JAXGGA010001607.1, from coordinate 93,124 downwards.
TTGATGGATTTTTTTTTCCAGGCATCAATTGGAAAATACCAATCACTCTTTCAAAACCCAGGGAAGATCTGGACAAAAAGAATGCAAAATGCTTGGTTATTGATGTGATGTTTCATCCAACAACTATGGATCGTGCTGCTAAAGATAAACGCTTCAAAAGCATAGTCGAAGACACTGCAATATCGGCAATCAAAGAGAAATTCAAAATTTACTTGGATCCACAAAGTGTCAAATATCCTAAACTTCAATACAAAGGAAAACCACCTAAAGTGGTGCTACGAAAGGGTGGTAACAATAAAATCCAGGAATGCGAGTCGATCGATGAATACTGGAAGAAGAAAATGGAAGATGAACTTTTGGAAGTGAAGGAGAGTCCGAAAACTTCCGACTGTCCAGCTCCCAAAGCAAAACTGAACCAACCCAAGTATAATGTCAAGTACAGAAACATTATAGATATGCAAGATTTTTCTTTGATGGGTTATACCGATAAATGTGCTCCAAAAGAAATCATTGTTGAAATACAGTTACCGTCTGTAAAAAGTGCGAAGGAGGTGGATTTAGAAATTTTTGAGAGAAAGCTGTGTCTGAAAAGTCATGCAGGTTTTGGACATAGTTACAGCTTGGATTTAGCATTGAGCTATGCAGTGAATAAGGATTGCGGAAAGGCTCAATTCAACTCATCAATTCACACGCTGAATATTCAGCTTCCATTGAAAGATCGAGGCATTCCAAGCTTCTCACAGGCAAATTAGCTTTACAAGGATTTGTTACACTATGTTTAAGATGAATTTGAGCTGCATACTCTTATATCATAGTACAAGAAGAATTAGTTATTAAGTATATAACACACTAAAATGGATATTTTGCAGTTCAAACACTGAATAAGCAGTACTGCTCACTATTAATATGATATCAATAAACTAAATAATTACTTTAGAATATGTTCAGTTCTTATCCAAGAAAAGAGCATTATTCTTTAGAATGAACTTTTTCTGTTTGTATTCATTTAAGATTTAGCAAAATTAATAACTTTTAATTGTTCCTTTATTTGCTGTGATATCAGATCTCAATGATGTAGAATTCTTTTCCATTTAACAAGTAATTTATAGACAGGTAATACTTGTAATTCATAAGGTCATCTCATACATCCTCTAATTTTGGGCATGATGATAAAATTTAGATTTTTTTTTTAACCTACTGGTATATGTTAGTACTTGCGGATCTAAAAATTTACATATTTACATTTTTTGTTCCTAAATTTAAAGTTCTCTGTGATATTTCTACAATGTTTTCATTTTTCATGTAACATTTCCTTAGTTCTATGATTAGTTTACTAATGCAAACATATCTTTAAAAGTGAAAATAGTTGATTGGCTGTCTATGATATTGTGTTGTAATAAATGCTATTCACTGTTTTCGCCACCAGCGCACTTAAGGTGGTTCCAGTTAAACTTTCCTTGCTTAAACCTATGTGGAACTTGTCTTAATAAATAGATGTCTTTGAAATTTGGTACATAAGGTACTATATGAACCTTGGAAAAAACATGCGATAAGAAAATACTAAAATATTGAAAAAAAGAAAAACCATGAACATTTTTTAAAAAAATTATTGATGGCTGCCTCAATTTCTAAATTTATTAACGAGTTTTGCTTCAGAAACTTTGTGACTGATTTTGAGAATGATCAGTTTCAAATGATGAGCTGCTTCATTGAGCATTTGGGTATTAGCATTGATCATCTTAAAGAAAATAAAAAAACAGAATAGAGACAATACAAGCAATTAAAATGTACAATTTTATTTATATTACAGCTACAAACAATGGCAATATATGCATCTATGAAAATTTAATGCCATCAAGAGAGTAGCAAATTATTACATTACAAATAAAAATTACAATAAAATGATCTGCATCTTATGTATAAAATGGAATATTGCAACTGAACATATACAATATAAAATAGCTGCTTTCAAAAATGCATTTTTTTGTGTTTACCCAAGCATAGCTTCATGCCATCATCAAAAACCACTAATATCATTTAACTCTCAAGAACTTGCATGGAATTGACAATTCTCACAATATTAAAAGTGACAACATTAATAGTGGGTTGTTCTACATCCAGAAAATATTGCCACTTGGTACTTGTTTATCTGTACATTTCCTCATTTTTTATTTGGTTTTATTACTTTTACTACAGTAACTATAAAGTGATATATATTTGATGCATTAACTTATATCTTTTCAAATGCAAGTTCGCAAGGGTTTAAATAATACTGTAAAATTTCGACATAAAATGTCAAATGAGTTCATTAGCATCATGTGAAATAGCAATTTTAATTTTGCACTTTATATTAACATTTTATAAAGAGACTAGTTTTATAACTAAAAACTATCTATACAAATAGAAATTCATTCATCTTGCAGCATTTAAAAAAGCAATTTTTTTCACCCTACTACAGGAGTTTAGTGACAATTTTCAGCTCTCATTTCATTTTAATAATAGGAAAACCCTTTCATACAGAAGCTAACTGATATCATCATACACAGTTAGATGCATTGATTAAAATATTTTGAATTGAAAATCGATCCTGATAAAAATCTTAATATTTAAATACGTAAGTTTTAATATTGGACAAAAGTTACATACTTCTTTAGGAATACTGCGGGAATGCTAATTCACAAAAGTGCACTACAATGCAGTAAGTTAAAATTTTTCAAGAATTTTGTAACTTTGATTTATCAAGATGCATAATTTTTATCACATTCAACAAATCCATGTTTAAAAATGTTAAGGTAGAAGTTTTAACGCAATTTCAAAGCTTCAAACTTCTAAATTTTTAATCATTTTCAAGTATGAAGCATGAGATACACTTTTCACTAAAATTTATTTCAATTGTGAAGAATATTTTCAGTTTGGAAAACAATTATGTACATCTAATTCATATTAACTTTTTTAAAGGCAAATCTTGTACAAACTGGAATTATTTTACAAATTTAACTATCAAGGCTGGATGAGGCGTATCTTTCAGGAAGTTACAGAGTAGTTTAAAAAGGCACCAAGTGTTAACCTTTTTAAAACATAATATTCAAAATTAGAATATCACTATTTCATTGCATAAATAACTTTTGATTTTATAATACATTTTCCTTATTTTTTGCTCCAAACATGTTGAGAGAAATATAAGTTCTAATTTGATATTCAAAATGTATTAAGGCAGTGAAGGCACAGAATTTCAGTGACGAATTCTACCAAAATATTTTGTTTTACAAATGGCAATATATTCAAATTAAATTATGAAGAGTAAAACATTGTGAATTTACATTTTTACTTGTAACATTTAATATTATACATCATTGGTATATATGTGCTACAAAAGTTAAAATTTATGGTAATGTTTAATCTATAAGTTAGATAATAAGTTTTAGGGTATCAAAAATTTTTTAAAGGGTAACAAATCGTTTAGTACTTTATTGCCCAAAATAATAATCACAATAAAAGAAGGGTTCGTTTTATTATTTTGGGTAAAAGCTGCACAAAGACATCCATAGTTAGCTTATAGCTATTGAATATGCTTCATTCTATTATGTGTTAAATAAGCAAAGCAAAATATTCAGTTTACTCTATTTATATAAAAGCTTAATTAAGATGTCAATAATTAGTTTATAGCTAATTTATAGCTCTCTTTCCATTAAAACTTACTAAACAATGCACTAGCTGCTGTGTAGAAAAAAGCTGCAGAAAATGTGTTATTTACAAAGTCACAACTTTTTTTTTTGTCAAACTTTGGACAGTTACTTTCCAACGCAAAACAAAAATGACAATTTTTCCCCACTGTAATTTGGAAAGAAATACAAAATCAGAGTTAATATGATCTAAGTTTAGATGAAACACAAGAAGTTTATTTGCACAAGAATCATATCAAGCATATTTACACAAAGTAATAAACTTTTTCTTCACTTAAAGAGACTAAAAAATTTTGCTGAATATCCTTTTGAATAAAGATTAAATTAAAAGTATGACATATTTAAACAAACTTAAACGTAATCAAGCGATGTTACTCAAGATGTTGAACATTTTCATTAGAAAAAGTTACAGGCACAGATATTATTTTAAGTCTATTATCAATATATAAACTAAAACTCAAACTCTACACTCAGTAAGAGCTTAACGAAAGTTTTAAAAAGCTTAATATAGAAGTACATTAACAGGCACAATTATCACATTTGCAATTTCAACACATTGTTAATGCCAACATATATTTTTAGATTAAATTTCCCTAACACTAACTTACTTCTTAAGGAAAAAAAAATTTCAACTTACATTTATTTTGGAAAAGAAGTATTCTCAAAAATATTTATTTTGGAAATGAGGCACTTTAACAAACTTTTAAGGTTACTTTTTTTAATAAGTCACAATGGTGGGAAATACAAAACATGCATCATACAAGACTCTACAATAATTTCTGCTTTTGTTGTTTTCTATAGATAAAACTTTCAACAATAAAAAACGTCAATGCAATTATTTTTTTCTAAAATTTATCCAATAATTTAAAGCATGTAACATTCAAAAATACTTTTACTTTGAAGATAGTTGATATATATTTTCAATGTGCAATTTTGATTTATATAAAACCATACACTGATCAATTACTTAAAAACTTCATTACGATTAAAGAAAAAGATAATTTGCAGAACAAATTTTTACAATTAACCAAAATACAATTAACAGCAAGCATAATTTTAAGTGTGCTTTTTAGAAATTTACCACAAAATACTCAATGGAAAAAGGATTTCATGACACAACTTCTGTAGATAATTACAGGCTTTAAAAATGACTCAAAAATTTGTATGAAATAAAAACAAAAAAAAAGATAAAATTTCATTTTCATAAAACCTTGAAAGCTTTATACTTCCTTTCCTCAATGCTAGAATTACATAAGTTTTGAATTTGTACTGCACAAATTACACTTTAAAACTTTAACTTATGCATTTGAAACATTCAATAAAGTAAGATTTAAAAAAAAAAAAAAAAAAAAAACAGGAGCACAATTTTCTGTAATTTCAAGATTAGCCATGCTAAAAACACACAGCAAAATTTTATATATCACATTTAGTTATTGCATAGATGCCAAAAATGATGTAAAATAGCTTGAATTTACCAATAACAGTAAATTAATATCATTCTTTACTGCTTTGAAACTGCCTGTGGATGGCTTTCTAATAATATTTTGTCTGATATGACCTGCAGATACTAAAATCCTTGATTATAAATGCCGAAGATGTAATACTGGTTACTTACAAAACTTCACTTCTAATAAGCAATACAATAAATGACCTATATCAACAGATACATTATCAGAAGCTACTAAAAACAGTGCCAACTAATGATAAAACTATACAAACATCAAGGAAATTTACAATATAAACTATAATATGAGGACGATAAATGTGCTTCAATAGAAACACTATAAAAAAACTCTTCTTTTTTTCAACACAAAATCAAAAATGGTAAAAGATATACAACAGCAATAATAACTGTCTATAAAATATTTAAAAGTTGACACTTCACCTCGTAAACTCCTTCTCTTTCCATGGCAAGATCTCAGAATGAGTGAATAAGTAGTTTTACAAAATGAACATGAAACACTTCAACTTCCATTCAAATTCACTTCTATTTCTCTTTGAGCACGAGACGTTTTCACTTTGTCTTTCGGGGTTTCGGGCTCTCCGACCTCTTGTGCGAACATCTTCATCTTCTCCTTGAACGTCAGTTTTTCGGGACCAGGGTTCTTGGGGGTCCCCACCTGGTGATTCCTTTCTGCCTCTATGCGCTGCCGTGGGTCCCGGTACACTTCCTGCGTACCGATGACTCCAGGCGTGCTTCCTGGGTTGTAGGTGTTGAGGTTCTGACTGTTGTGTGGTGTTGCAAGAACCTCGTTGATGTCATCTAAGGTGTACGATGATTGTTGGCTAGAGCCATCGTGGTTGCCGTTGGCATCGTAATCCACCATCTCTTCGTGGAACGAAACCTTTTTGGGGTAATGCGGAGCTCCATTATCACAATTCCTCATCGAAGACGAAGTCACGTAGCGATTCCCGCTGCTCATCTGATTGGTGACTTCGTAAGACGATTTCCTGGTAGGGGGTGCAGGTGGTTCTTGAATCCTCTCCTGACCCATCAAAGAGTTCTGGTATGGATCATTATTTCTCTGATTGTTGACCGGTACAGGCTTCTGGCTGTAAGAAGTCTGGTAACTGGGCTCACTGGGTGGAGGCGATGTGGGTAAGGGTGGTGGAATGTCTTGGTGATTCGAATTTTCTATTCTGCCACTTTTATCGGAAGGATGACTGTTAGGCTTCTGCTGCATAGCATTTGGATGGTGCTGGTTATTGACCATCATGGGATGGCTCATCGGCGGCTTCATTGGACGATTTGGTATCTGCTGAGGAACGCTATTGGGTACCTTAAACTCATCCTGAAAAATAAATAAGTAAATAAAAAATGTATTAACATTCAGCTTTTTCAGCACTTTGAAAATAAATACATAATTTCGCAAACATTTTCAGAATTGGATAACTGTGCAACTGCATGAAACTGATGGGTTATAATCTTTCACGCTTATTGCAAATGACCAAACATAGAAATGCAGTGATGTCTAGCAAACGGCGGAAGGGGGTCAAATCTTTGGGTCAAAAACATGTCTCAGTATGCTCTTTCGAATGGTACCATTTTTGACTGTTTTAATTATTACTTGAGTCGTGTGGTTCCCTGGTAAGTAATAAACAACAACAACCCACTTTCCTTTTTTATAATTGAACAAGATGTTATTCACATGCTAATTTTTCAAGATGAGTATATTTCCGATAAGCATCAAAGTCATTTGTGCTCTGAATCAGAGTTATTTTAAAATTAGTTACAAATTTTACTGAATTTTTGTAAGACTGGCAATCAAAATGCCTCATAAAAGCTCAGGAGACACCAAAACCACATTTCAACTTGATGCACTCATTTAGAAATTATTTATGATCAGTGTTTCTATCAAGTTGACATGTAACAAGTTCAATCATACAGTACAACCAAGTTTGTCCAAACTAACCAGAAGGAAAAGCAATCCAGATAAACAACTATAAGGAAAATGTGGGGAATAAGCGGAACAAAAATAAATCCTTTGTAATTGTGTTACAATCCTTTGTAACACAATTACATAGGATTGTTTTGTACAAATACTTTATCATTTATAGTTGACCTGCAAGGGTGATATGAGGTTATATAGTATAAAACAAAAAAAGCACCTTAATTTGACAACCTTAGAGAAAACGAGAAATCTAGGTGAAGGATAATATTGTATGTGCAAGCTTCAAAGAAAAAAAAAATCACCAATTTCTAGTTTCATTAGTAATAGTTTATGCAATCGCAACAAGATATTCCCATAAATCATATTAAGTCTAGTTCAATTATTAGAGCACCAAACATTAGGGGCTCTTACAAATGGTCAAAATTTAAAAATTATGATGAATAGAAAGAATTAGAAGAGAGTAAAACTTAATGCATTTTGTGACAAGAAGTTAGTAAGAACCAACTGAAAGCAAAGTAACTTTTGAAAATTTCTGTTAGGCACTTTTGCATGAATAAGTTTAGAAAAATAATACTCAGGTATTTTACATTTTTCTATCTACAATTTAATCAACGTGTAGCAAACTAGGAGTAATCCCCATTGCGTAATCGTGATCGATTGCAATTTTTTTGTAATCATAATTATAATAGTAATTTGAAAACGGGATATTCGTAATCTTGTAATCGTAATTTTTAATCAAGTATTTCTTGTGTAATCGTAATTGTAATTTAATATTGTAATCGTGTTATCTGACCAAAATAAAAAAAATAATTACTTTCACAGTATATAATAAAAAATATTACTTGCTGTGCAATATTGTATGATATTTTAAAGAAGGTTTAAATTTTTCAAATGCTTCGTTTTTCTTCCGCTTAACTAATAAGGTGACAGAAACTCGACCCCCCTAACAAAAATGTCTGAATCCTCCTCTATACATAAAATTAATATATATTCTTCTCAAATCTGTAATTGTTTAATCAAAATGATAACCAGCATATAAGTAATCGTAATCGATTACATTTTTTACATAAACTTAATCGTTGCTCTAATTGTAATTGCAATTTGGCAGAGGACAGTAACCACAATTGTAATCTAAAAATTTTTCATGCTCGTAATCATAATCTATTACATTTTCTGGTAATTGACTCCAAGCCTGACGTATAGCTTAGCAAACCATTACCTGACGTCGCCTTGCTTCCCGTAATAATTTCTCCTCTGCAGTCCTGGCCATTTCTAATTCCATTTTTCTTTGGACTTCTTCAAGGCGTAAGTGCCTGAGCCTTCCTTCCTGCTCCTGTAGAAAGTATATGAATGAGAAATATTGTACGGAAAATCTTTGCTGGTCAAATAGTAAAATGGCGACAAAATAGTAATAATGGAATAACAAACACAAAGCCGCTTATAGTGGTCTTCTGCTAAGTTGACCTCTAACGTAGACAATGTTAAATGTTTTTTGCTTAACAGAAAAGGGTAATTTGCGTTGAATTTTTGTAGGTCACTATTGTGAAGGCTTTGCAAAAGTATAACAACTCAAATGAGCAGCAATTTTCCTTCCCTACTACAGTGCCCGCAGCTTATTAAAATCATATTTGTTCTGATGACATTTGATTTTAAAGCAGCTGATTTTATAAACCGGCATATTGACACTTAAAGAAAATGATCCATGAACTCTGAAAAGAGAACAAGCACAAATAAATATATGTGGTATTGGTTTCAAGAAGGTTAAAAGTCAATACTAACAGTAAATGTTTTTGAAATTATTTTTTAAAATATAAAGTACTTTTATAATTTCATCTCTATCCAGGCATTAACTGTGTTAGAGCTATGAGTACAGTAGATAGGAAAATTAAACGAAGATAGATGTGTTTGAAATGTTGACACTCCCTTGCAATGCCTTCAGCATTTCTATGCAAATATAAATTTGCCTAAATTTATATTGATAAAAATGAGATTTTTTTAAATGTGAAAATCTTCTGCACTCTAGTGTTCATAAATCAGACTTTAGCTATGCACAGTAGGGTGGGCCGAAAAAACACTTTTTTTTATTTCGAATTTGTAATAGCGCGGAAAAGTTGCGAATTATGAAGACAAAGAAGGAAAAAAAAATTATCGAAATCGGTTGATATCTTCCGATCGCGCATAAGGCCTAAAGTTTGACAAAAATTGAAAAAACTTCATTTTCGCAATTTTTTTTTTAAATTTTTGAATTGGATGTTTTCGAAATGTAATAGTGCGGAAAAATAGCTAATTGTAAAGACAAAACGAAGGAAAAAAAAATTATCGAAATCCATTGATATCTTCCGATCGCGCATAGGGCCTAAAATTTGACAAAATATGAAAAAAACTTCATTTTTGCGATTTTTTTTGAAAAAATTTTGAATGAAATGTTTTCATAATTTTTTCGCGCGAAAAAATTTATAATTATGAAGACAAAAAGAGGGATAAAAAGGAGGAAAAAAATTATTGAAATCTATTAATATCTTCCGGTCGTGCCTAGGGCCTAAACTTTGACAAAATATGAAAAAACATCAATTTTTCGATTTTTTGTTTAATTTTTTGAATTAGATGTTTTCGTAATGCAATAGTTTGTAACGTTTACTAATATAGCCTTAAAACATTGTGCTTTGATTTTGTTTTGGTCATTTAATATCTTCCGGTCGCGCATTAACCCCAAAATTACCCAAAATAATAATTAAGAAAAAGTTACATTTTTACGCGTTTTTGGTTTTTGATGAATATTTTTTTGTGAAACAACCGTATTATTTTTAAAGACAGACTGACAATAATATAGAAAAACAAACTACCACAGGTTCAGTCGATATTATTCAGTTGCGAAAAGCCTTAGAAACTCTCATGCGTAGACGTCGGGCAGCAATGCAGGCAACGTCACTCGCCTGGCTACGGCTCTCTTCCACTCCATCGCCGCCTTCCTAGGACCACGTCAGCTGTCTGCCTATATTGTTTTTTCAGTCTGCGTTTCTATGTAGTAATCGCAGTGTACTATTATTTTGTTCAATCTAGCTTTTTTCATTTTGAAATTTTTGTAGTCTTCTGCAATGATGTAGGTTTTTGCTCTGTGTGAACTCGGTGATTTAACGAAAAAGTTATACAATTGCCGAGCCAAATAACAAGACAAATACTCTAATAACAAGACAAATATTTGGCTGCCCCACTTTCGGTACTCCAAAAGAACTGTCATCAAACAAGCCGTCCACTGGCAAGGACATCATTAGGTGCCGTACTCAAGGAAGGTTAAATTTGGCACTAGAAATTAATAATGGTGTCTTCGCCAGTAGGCAGTTAGTTTGATGGCAGTTCTTTGGAGTGTCAAAAGTGGGGCAGCCAAATATTTGTCTCGTTATTAGAGTATTTGTCTTGTTATTACATAACTTTTTGTTAAATCACAGAGTCCACACACAGCAGGAAACTACATCATTACAGAAGACTACAAGAATTTCAAAATGAAAACAGCTAGATTGAACTAAATAATAGTACACTGCGATTACTACATAGAAGCGCAGAGTGAAAAAACAGTATAGGCAGACAGCTGACATGGTCCTAGGAAGGCGGCGATGGAGTGGAAGAGAGCCGTAGCCAGGCGAGCGACGTTGCCTGGATTGCTGCCCGACGTCTGCGCATGAGAGTTTCTAAGGCTTTTCGCAACTGGATAACATCGACTGAACCTGTGGTAGTTTACTTTTCTATATTATTGTCAGTCTGTCTCAAAAAATACTACGGTTGTTTCACAAAAAAATATTCATCAAAAACCAAAAACGCGTAAAAATGTAACTTTTTCTTAATTATTATTTTGGGTAATTTTGGGGTTAATGCGCGACCGGAAGATATTAAATGACCAAAACAAAATCAAAGCACAATGTTTTAAGGCTATATTAGTAAACGTTACAAACTATTGCATTACGAAAACATCTAATTCAAAAAATTAAACAAAAAATCGAAAAATTGATGTTTTTTCATATTTTGTCAAAGTTTAGGCCCTAGGCACGACCGGAAGATATTAATAGATTTCAATAATTTTTTTCCTCCTTTTTATCCCTCTTTTTGTCTTCATAATTATAAATTTTTTCGCGCGAAAAAATTATGAAAACATTTCATTCAAAATTTTTTCAAAAAAAATCGCAAAAATGAAGTTTTTTTCATATTTTGTCAAATTTTAGGCCCTATGCGCGATCGGAAGATATCAATGGATTTCGATAATTTTTTTTTCCTTCGTTTTGTCTTTACAATTAGCTATTTTTCCGCACTATTACATTTCGAAAACATCCAATTCAAAAATTTTAAAAAAAAATTGCGAAAATGAAGTTTTTTCAATTTTTGTCAAACTTTAGGCCTTATGCGCGATCGGAAGATATCAACCGATTTCGATAATTTTTTTTCCTTCTTTTTGTCTTCATAATTCGCAACTTTTCCGCGCTATTACAAATTCGAAATAAAAAAAAGTGTTTTTTCGGTCCACCCTAATGCACAGGGTATCTGCTCAACCTGGACTTTTCAATTCCATGACTTTCCCTGACTTTCCATGACTTTTGCGAACTATTTTCCATGACTAAAAAAAAAAAAAAAAACGAACTCTGCTTTGTTTTTGGAAAATTATGCACTTAATATTCTATCTTGCTAAGCAAATGACCAAACATGGCGACTGCGTTTCACAGCAACAGAAGTCCGTTCGCTTTTGAGGTCAAAAAACTATCTTTTCCTACCGACACCCTCCTCCCCACCGTACTTGTCCTCAAACGTACTTTCATGTAGCAATGAATTGTCTGTCCATAAATTTTACTGTAAGTTTAGATCCTGATATGAGTGAGGCGAAATCTGACTTCAAAACGGAACTCGTTGAGTTCCTGCCCCCCCCCCCCCCCACCTACACGATTCTTTAAAATTCAACATCGTTTTTTAACTTGTTTTGCTTTTGCATAAAACTCCTCGAAAGAAAAAGATTCAAACAAGTTTTAAAAGAAAAAGGAATCAAATGAAGCGGGTAGGGGGGGGGGGGAGGAGACCAAAAGTAATAGGCAAATCTGCCTATGCCAGGAAAAAACCATCGAGTTATCTTTTTGACGTTCAAGGTCATATGCGCAGTTACACAAAATTCGCCGCTCACGGTTTTAACATTGAGAATTCATCTAATTGGTCAACACAATGCAACTTGTTGGAAATTGTAATTGACAAATCAGATTGCACCCAATAACGAAGTAGAATGACGGCAGAAGTGTTTTCGTTCTTCCCAGATCGCGGGAAAAATTTCAATCGGTCCGGAGCGCTAAAATCCATGATAAACAGTCAGTTTCCATGACTTTTGGACATTTTTCGCTGAAATCCATGACTTTCCATGACCAATTTCGATCATATTTGAAATCCATGACTTTCCCTGACTTTCCATATGCGTGGACACCCTGTATGCATCAAAATCAATGTAACATGAGATCGATAAGTAATCCCAAAATAAAATAACCGTTAGGATCAGAGCCTACGTGAGACTGCGATACGGTAACAAATAAAAGGGAAAATGTTCTCACTTCTAAGGATTGCTGCTGTCTTTTCCATTCATCACTCTGGATACCTGGTGGTATTGGATGCATCTTTACAGGGTTCTGGATCTGCTGCTGCATGTCCCATTCCAAGCGCCTCTGCCTGGCACGTTCTAAGTCTTCTTGCATTTTTAGCTTCCTCTCTCTATTCTCTGCCCTGTCAAGCAAATCCTGTAAATACACAGTAAATAAGTTAAAACAGTTTGTCAACTACATTAAGATATTTTCAAAGAATGCTAAAAGTATTGCAAACTGGAAAAAAAGAAAGAAAAAGAAAAGAAAGGAAGATAAAGGAAAAAAAAAGAGTCTTTTCTTTATCTACAATGCTTGAAACTCTTCAATCTTTATTTAAATAAAGATGTTACCTAGCTAAAAATGCTCTTAGAAGTGCTACCAGGTTGATAAGAAGGTTTATGAATAAGTAAAGTAAAACATTTAAGAAGCTGTTTCAAACAAAAGAGATAATTCACTTTTCTAAACTTTTCCTGCCCTCAGGGACAACATATATCTCAAAAGTATTTGCTTTAAAAATTTGAGACTTGAATTCATTCATCCCAGAATTTTTATTCTCTTTTTTGGGACAAGAGGTTTTCCAAAGCAAGCAGTAAACCAGATGCTATTGTTTTAAGCCAGAGTTCTCCAACCTTTATTCTAGGGCCACATTATGAAATTTTGAAGGCAAAATGAGCTATACTCTAACAATATTTTAGTTCAGATGGTCTAGTTAGTTCTAGCCATTCCCCCCCTCCTACCCCCACGTTTTTTTTATTATTACAATTATAAACTCTCAGTAGTGATTTTTAGTGTTTTTGAGGCTTATTATTTTGTTTTAAAGTGATTATACGGAAATATATTATTAAATTAAGACTTTTTTTTTCAGTTTGTAACAGACAAAATCAGTTTACTGCCCAGATGTTGCCTGTAGGTTGGAGAGTTGCTTTAAGTCATTTAACTCAATCTAATTTAGAAATTAGGAAAAGTTGCTACAATACAGCCTAATTTATCCGGAGTTCTTAAGTATGAAGACTTATTGCTTATTATGATAAACAACAGTAAAAGAAAAAACATGCTTTGTAACAAAATTATATACAATTGTTAGTAAGACATTAAAAAATTTAATTCTTCACATCATATCTTAAAAGTCCACTGTTTTTTATTTCAAACATGAGTAATTTTTGAATGAAGCAAGAACAAGTAAATGTGGTTTATAAATTGATCAAAATAAAAAATAAATGTTTGGCATACTTATAAGTACTGTTCTTGCTATCACAATTTAAAAATAATTATCTATGTCAATATAGCTTTTTTCTCTTTCCTTTTGAAGTGTGCAGTATGATTCAGACAAATGATTTTCTACTGTAATTTAACAGGCTTGCAAACATGCGAAATAGTTCAATAGTCGAAACTAAATCGGCAGTCCCTCCCACTCACTTCGTCGTCGTCATCTTCCTCTTCCCCGTGCAGCTCCTCCGCTCTCCTCTGGAACTCCTGCTCCAGCCTCAGCGCTCTCAAGCGATCTTCCTGCTGGGGGGTCAGGTGATGTCTGCTCTCCAGCTCTCTGATCTCGTCGTCTCGGTTTCGGCGGGCCTCTTCCAACCTCTGCTTGTGAAGCTGGAAAGAGTTTTAAATGTAGTTGCAAGTTATTTATAAACATAAGTCTGGGTCACCTAACTCAAATACAATTATGGGAGTTGTAAAACAGCAGTTGTACAAATGAACATAGTTAAAATGAGTTTAAAATTCAGCAAATAGCTGTTACAAAGCTGTAAAATGCAAGCCTCTTCATCAAAAGCATCCGTTTTTATGATTGAATGTGTTTTTATGATGAACTGGTTATAATCATTCTCAAAGGAAGAGGTTCACAAAGTCCAGACCTCCACAGATCCCCTTCTGAAAATTACTAACTTTGCTCCAATTTATTTTGTACCCTGTACTAAAATGGTTCCATGTCTGTTTAAGGTACTTCAAAGAATTTACACCGATTAACGCTAGTACCATTGGCAGTCAGAATTAAACCAATTGTGTTTAGTCTATCCCTATCTAATAACACAGTGGCATCCAACCTACGGCCCTCTTAACACGTATGGCCCGGAGGCTGAATCATATGGTCTGTAATTGTGTTTAATGTTATGACTCAAGAAATATATTTTGAAACCTTTAAAACATGTATATATATTTCAAATAAATAAAAAACTGATCACATTCATTCAGTATTATGAATGATTGCTGCAAATTTGTAGCCAAATGGTTACTAAAAAACTGATGGTAGTTTCGTCTATCAATATAATAATCAAATGGTAATGATAAAAACAATTCTTGATTTGTAATTTTCCTTTATTTGCCCTGTTTTCTTATGTTATCTAGAAAATACATTTTAATTTTATATTTGTCCTGGCTTGTGAGATTCAGCTTTATGCGACATGTGGTCCGAGGTTAAAAAAGGTTGGGTACCACCGTATAATACTTGCAAAATAACTACACAATAATCAATAAAAACAAAGCTGCAACAACATATCACATACAGGATTTACTGTTATCACATATTAGTTGCACAATGCACAAAAAAGATTCTTGCTTTTTTTCTTCACCAATTATCCTGTGCAACTTAAATGGAAAGGTGTGGACAAAAATAGGTTAAGTAAGCAATGAACAAATTCAGTTATTACGCATCACACAGACTTCTTGAGCTGTACGCTTAAAATTACAAAAGAACGAACAGTAACACTTTGTGGGGCTTTGAATTTCAAAAGTGCTAAGAGCGCATACTCACAGGGAAATGAGTAGCATTATAAAAAGTGCCTGATACACCATTGGCAATCTAGAGGTAAAGAAACTTGTTAGTAAATGTTAGTGAAAGACTGGAGTGAAAAACAATAAATTGAACAATGAATTTTGAGTACAATGAATTTTGATAGAAATTAGAGACTGAGTTATTAACACCAAGACCAAGATTCAATAATTATATTACTATAAAAATTGTAATATCGTACACGATTTTTTCACACAATATTTTGACACACTGTATTAAAACTTAAAACATTATTTATCATGCAGGTAACGTTCTTTAGGTTTCCATCTTTTGCTTTTATACATTTAGTACTCTTATCGTACAAAAAACAAAGTGTTTTCTTGAGACTCTTGCTTAAGTTTTAATGTTTCATGTTTGACCAATATATTGCCAAAACAGAATGAGACACATGTAATACATAAGTTAAAATTAAAAAAAAATTTCATGCCAGAGAAAAAAAATCTCCATTTATGTCAGTTTACAATAAAGAAGAAAGTTAAAAATAAAAGAAGCAGAATCAACACTAGCAAAAGAAATGTATGCAATTTATTTTAGACAGAAGTAATATATTAAAAAAGTTGAATAACAAAAAAAAAAAGTTATGTCACATCTTGGAAACCATAAGAAAAAACTTACTTTCTCTTTTTCTTCTCTTTCCCATGGAGATGGACTCATGAGATTAGAGGTTTCCTTTTTGTCATGACCACCAGGATGCTGAGATAGCTCGAACGTGACACGAGAGTTTTGGCTATGGAAAGTAAAATAAATCAAAAGATTAAATAAAAACAAAGATGAAAGACGCTTGCACTTTTTAAAATAAAATTACACATATCATGTAAAATATTTACTATCATGTGGCAAATGCTGCAAGTTTTAATAATGCTAAGAATTTCTGAAAATGAAATTTTGCTTAAGTGTTCATTCACTAGGCAGTCTACCCTACCTTTCTGTTAAAATTTTAAAGGATGAAAACAACAACAATAAAGCCCAAAATTTGTAAATGATTGCATGCAGAAATTTTGGGGCTCTAAGTGACCCATTTTTCAAGGCCAAAAGAGTGAGTTTATGGATTGAAAGAGCACAGAAAGCTAAATAGTTAAGAAATTCAGTTTTATCAATACGTAATTTTTTGATAAAATTGAATTTTTAAAATTGTAACATATTTTGCCTTGTTATTTACATTATATTGTATCACTGACGATTACTTCTACAAGACTGCAAAATCAAACTCTGAACTATATCTTAAAATGTTGTAAGAAAAGACTAGATTCTTGTTCAATTTATTGCATTAAATTTTTATGCATCTGTAATGTCTATTAAAATATCTAAAACCTCGACAACATACGACGAAAAGGTCAAAAAATTACAAAACTAATACATTACCTCACAGGCTGAGGTTTTCCATGGGGCGAATGAACTCTGTGGTCATTACCCATCTGTCGAGGCATTTTCGGATCACTGCCATCTTCAGACCGAGGCGGATAGCCGGACGGTCCGTACCGGTAACTAACCACCGGAGGCGGTTGATGTGCCATTCTGGGTCCCACAGGAGGTGGGTGGTTACCGATCTCGTGATAAGCTGCTTCCGGAGAATTCATGTAGCCCGGAGGACGCTGGAATCTGTCGATGGGGCCATTGCTGTAGAACTGCTGCCTCGGCTTCGGAGCAGGGGGTGGAGGGCCCCCAGCAAAGGGAGGATGCGGGTGTCCTGGATTCGGAGCATTGTGATGGTAGCCGGGAGGTCGGATGGGGGGATTGGGGCCTCTCGGTAGTGACCAAGTTCCGCCACGCCCACCCTGCATTTGCTGTTGTTGGAGGAGCATCCTTTCCCGCTCTTCTCGCCTTCGGATCTCCTCTCTCATTTCTTCCATTTTCGCCTCCTGCCTCAGGAGGTCTCTCTGTCTGGGGTCCATGTGCATCACGTTGTATTCTTGTGAGTGTGGAGGATAGGCTCTGGAGTTTAGCTCTGGGTGCGAAACGCTCTCTGTGTAAGATCGTGCATCACTTTCCACGGGTCTCAAGTGGTCGGCGCTGCGGAAATCCCTGCAAACCGGAAAGACATGTTTATTTGACAGAAACTGACATTTAAAATATTTTTCAGCATTAGCAGTCATACAACTTGTTTGAACAATTATACAGACTGCTACATGTCAAATTAAATAGCTGTGCATACTTTTAAAATCAATTTCAAATAAATATAATAGCTTTTCACTCATTATTGCAAAAAAAAACAAGCTAAAACTAAAATTAAAAATTTCAAAACCCCCCGACTAATCAACAAAATCAGAATTAAGAGGGAAAATTAAAAGCCCTTTGAAAAGCCTTAAACTATAAAATCAATTACAAGTATTTTATTTGTTAAAAAAATTGAAACTGGCAACTGATAAACATTTTAATAAATTATAAGTTTACTTTCCTTGTCTGACAACAATGAAAACGGTTTCGATCGCGTGAATAAAGGCTAAGCTGCATTTGGTAAAAAACGCTATAACTCGCATTCTACAGAACACGTTAGACACAATTTCATCGTATCAGACGCAGAAAATTTCTCTTTCATTTGGTGTTTTTTTTTAAAAAGTTTTGAAGTATGTTTTCACTGCTAAAATCCCGAAAAACTTTTCACACGTTTTTAATTAATATCTCTGTTAATTAATACCAATCGGAGTCGCAACCTAGCTAAGAACACTCTCGATCAACTCCCCTTTCGAACAAAAAAAAAAAAAATTACAAAATCGGTCCATCGTTTAGGCTGCAGAGTACCACAGACAGATACACAGAAACACAGATACACATACACGTCAAACACATAACCCCCCTTCCTTTGTGTGTCGAGGGTTGAAAACAACTTCGTTTGAACAGAAAAAAGAGCTTTAGTTTAATGCTTCACAGTCAGAACGTTTTTCAGATAAAATATTAAAATAGATTATTTTAAGTATGTCAATATTGATTTGTGATTATTTAGGTTTTCAAAAAAAAAAAAAAAGGAACTTGCTAACTTAATGAAGTCGGATTTGAATGCCTAGACACATAGTTGATGCCAACAAAATTCGTCCCATGGTTCTAAAAAGCATTAAGGGGTTTTAAATGCAAGGGAATTGCTTTTTGAAACTGAGGAGATTCTTAGCAGTCTGTTCGAACCCTAGTAATGAGAAAGTGTGATGGCGGGTTTGGATACTTCCTTTGAATGTAAAAAATGAAATATATCTGAATTGGAAAAGTGAAAGATTAAATACTAAAGCCTTTACCTTTGATCATGTAAAGGCCTTTGTGGAGCATATCCCTGAGAGCCGTGATGAGATTCCATGGAACTGTGCGTAGAGCCCTTGGGTGACCGGGGAGGACCACCAGAGTTTGGATGGCCGTAGCCCATTGAATTAGCGTATTGTTCTTGCTCCCTTGGAGAAACCAGAGTGGACAGTGGGCGAGATCGATCCACAGGAGATTGCAGGCCCTGGGGGTCAGGGCGATTCAGGGATGATTGAGAACCATGTAAAGATCTTGGAGGCTGCTGAGGATGGGGTTGGGCAGGCGGCCTGGAGAAAAATTGATAGCTATGAAGTCATGAAAGTAACAAACAAAACATTTGCATGCAATGATTTACTTTGAAATTGCATTTAAATAATTTTTAACTAACTTATTTATTCACACTATAGGTTAATACATCTTTTAAATATATAATACTACTAGCATTTATATATATTTATGGACAAGTACAAGAAGTTAAACCGTTAAGTATGAAATACTTTTTAGGTCCTGTGAGTAAACAATTAGTTGTTTTATCAGATAAGATGAAACCCATTTAACATGAAATGATTATTTTGCTCCCAGAAATTTCAATTAATGAGGCTTGATTGCACTCATATGTATTCTACCTCATATGTCCGAGTTTTTATTTAAAACAAATCTTGGATAAAGTGGCAAATAAACTAAAAGTTTCTACCGTTTACCGGCAAACTAAAAATGTAACTTTTTAGGTCTACTGTACTTTGTAGAGCATAAACAATGCCGTAATACAACAATAAATTTATCCTTTATGGCAGAAGGAAAACATTTCACATGAAACTGAAGCAATATGTTACCTCGGATGCATCGTATAAGGATTAGGCTGTGGTCCAACTTGAGGTTGATTGAGTGGTGGCTGTTGATAAACACTTATGTTTTGATAATGTCTCTCCTCTTGAACAGAATTCGCCGGTGTCATCGAAGGGGGATGTGGTTGATGCAAGTTAGGGTGAGACATGGGACGATTTGCTGGGGGTGGTCCAGGATACGGGGGAGGGTTTTGATCATCGTGGGGGGCCCCATAAGGATGGGGTCCATCCGGTCGCAAACTGTTGGCCGACTTGTAACGGTCAGGATAATCTGCTGCCTTGGGGATGGAGGCTGTAGAGGAAGTCCGGCTATAGGCAGGGTTGTACATATCGTGAGGCTGAACTGGGCCGTTAGGGGGAGCTCGCATCCCTTCAGGCTCGTGGTTACCTAGGCAAAATACAGAAGAGGTTAATAAAAACTGAAAAATCAAATTCTAATAAAACAAAATTAATTGAAGTATAAGATTGTTTCGAAAGCATATCTTTATTGATTTGGCCTTTTTTTTTTCTTTTTTTGTTACCACACATGACATTGGTACTAACACTGGAAAAAAAGCAAACAATCAGAGGAAAATTACTATACAGTTCAGAGTGTTCCATGGGTGTTACCCCCTTTTTACTTTTAATATTGTGATAGTCATGCATGATAACTATAATACAGTTACCAATTTAGTTGAAGCCTTAAAAGACACGAACATTGGATCAACATCTAAACCCCAACACAGCTGAATTCTGCTTAATGTTCTTGCAGATGTGTTATGGCAAAACATCTTCAAATCCCACAAACATCTGCATGGACATGGTGCAGAAGTCCGCTGAAGTGCAACATAATGGGTTTTTACCAATATTTAAGGCTCCTAAAACTTCAAGGTAAGTGTGTAACAACCATTCAAAACCAATACTGAAGAAAAGAGGGGAACAGTCAACTTTCGAACCACTCTGTACACATCCTTATCTTCATAAAAAATGCATAAACTAACCTTTTTTAAAAATATTTCAGCTTATAAAAAGGCAGCGGGAAATAACTTCTCACCGATTTTGGCAAATAAACCCTTAGACCATTTTAAATCTGTTACTTAATTTTAAGGCTGAAGGATATAAACGGCATCAATGCGTAAAACACAGAAAATTAAATTTACATGGCAATAGTTTTAAAATAGCTGTAAACTCCAGACAGGTTTCAAACATCCCACACGATATCTTTAACACCAAGGCTTACATTTGAATGTATTACAACTACGCAACTCACTATTTAGTGAAGGAACACTTTTGCTGCTTTGCATTCTAGGAGGCATTAAGTGATTAGACCCTGGGTGGAGTCTACCATCTTGCCCATGTTCATTCATCAACCTGGATGGAATGTCACGCTCACTCATTCGACGAGGTCCTAATAAAAGGGAAGTGTTTGTTGAATTATAATGCATAAAAGTAATTTTATTAGCAAGGGCAAAACAAATTTTGTGCAGCATTTTTTGACTGGAATTTGAATAAACACATATCAAGTTCCTGTTAAAAAGATCAAAGGTCACAGTGAGCCTATGCAATAAATTATTTGCTGTTGATATGTAGGGATGAAAATGCTAAAAATACTAACTTTAAAGTTCAAGAATTTTGTATAAAATGAAACCTGAGCTTGCTCCAGAGTCCCCCATCCCCCCCCCAAAAAAAAAGAAAAAACCCTACACAAGCATGTTTTTAAATAGTTTTTATAATAATTTATCAACATAGAGCAATCGCAACAGCAACATAACTTTTTTTTCTTTTCCAAGAGCCTACTGCATGCTTGATAAGCCAAATGGCTTCATTAGCTGGCTATTCATTTCAGTGTATATTTTAAGCTAAACCAAACAAATAATAAGTTAAAAACATGTTTGGAAAACAATAAGAATCACTACTTCATTGTATTATCATATTACTATCCTTCAAATCTTTACTAATGAAATATTTTTAATCATTCACTTTGAATTTATTTTACATTTATTTATTTTTTCACTTTAAGGAAAAATGAAGTTGTTGCAAGATTTTATACCCACCTTATTGTATACTATATAGTTTACAGTAAATCTGATTAAGTTAAAATTGTGACACAATTTTGGGATGGATAAATTTATAAAATAAAACAAACGTGCTTTTCAACAAGGGGGAAAAACAAAATGAAATTGCTGTGCATATTCAACAAAAGTAGATTAATCACAAATTATCTTCAAACACTTTCATGCAGACTGTGACAAGTTCTTAGAACCAAACTCTAAATCCATAATGAAATGAAAATAATCATAAATCAGGAAAAATGATACATTAAGAAGACATGCTTTAGTAACATGGGACTAATTTCATGCTTTGATAATGTGGACAAATCAAACTAAAACAAGTGTGCAAAACTGAAAAAGAATGCAGTGCAGAACTCTAGTTTCCCATGCTGATGCCAAACATAATACATACTCTGCACACTCCTCTGCATTGCCACATCATTATCAGAGCTGCAGAGTGTTTCAGAACTGCTACATTTCCCAGGAACTTGATATCTAACAATTCTATTCTTCTCTACGTCTCTACTACCAATATCCTTGACCATACATCTGCTTAAACATGGATTATTGTTGTTACAGTAATCAATGCAGGGATGGCTTGAGGGATTGCAGTGCTTCGTGCAATTTTGGCAGAAATGGCCACCTTCAGAATTGCTGATGATGCAAACATACGTCTTGGTAACAGATTTGTCTTTCACTTCAAACTGTTGCCTATTACATACTGCACAACCACTGTAGTTTTCGACTTGGTACAATATGCTCCGGTCACTCTTCGAGAACTGAGGTTGGCAGAATGGACAAGGGCAATCAGATCCGCTGCTGACCAAGGATTCCTCGCTTTTGGGCTTCAGCAGGTTTCTTTTGTAAGGATAAACAGTAAATTGTGATGGAAGTCCGGGATTGCGCTGTAGGTTGGTTGGCTTGTTGGAGGATAATTTTCTGGTTCTATTGAGTGTCTGCACTATTTCCCAATGACCTTGTGGTATAGTAGGAAAATTCCTCATGTATTTAATAGGATTTTGCGATGAAGACTGATTTGGTTTGGTGTGAGATTCAGAATGAGGGCCATGACTTGCACATCCACTGGGAAGTCCAAATGCATGTTCTCTTTGCATTAATGTTATATCTAACAGAAGGAAGTCATCAGAAGAGCAATAAGGTTAATACAGAAAATTAGTTTATAGGTTAGTTATTAAAAGGGATGCACCAGAAAGTTAGAAAATTGGACACAAATATACAACATTTATTATACACAAAAACATTTACTTATAAATTAATTAAATTTTAAAAATCACTTGGGGCAAAATCTCTTAATGGTTTGTATCAAACTATCTTAAGGCTTTAGTAGTCCTAGGCATGAATCTATTGGGGGGGGGGGGTCATGATTCCCCCCCCCTCTTAAAGGACCAAGTTAGGTTAAAACTGCACATTGGAGAAATATACTTCGAAAATTTTGTCTCCACATTTCCTATTTATGGCAAAAAATGACCCCATGATCCCCCTTTTCACAAGTCTCCTTAACCGGAAGCTTGATCTGCCCGTGAGAATTTTTTTTCCTTCAAGTAGTATTTTGAAATGTTGTAGTTCAATATCCATTGTTAGAGATGGAAGGGACACCAAAACCTTATATTTTTAAAAACAAAAAACTATTTTATTCATAAAAATTTAAAAAGATTGATTCTGCAGGATATTCAAAAACAAGGAAAGAAAAGAGAAAACAAAGTGAAAGTTTGGAAATGAATTACTGATCAAGTAATTTTTCAACACAAAAGAAAATGCCAACCAATACAAAATAAAAACTAGAATAGTTTGGAATGCCTTTTTTTAAAAATGGATTAATGTTACTTACAACATTTAAAGGTTTTTGAAGTTAAAAGAATTCACATGATGGCTTTCTTACACATTTCAACACTGATAAATAAAATCTGCCCCAATTAATTTTAAATCATAATACCTATTAACAGCATATAATTCACTGAATACTCAGGCATTAATTTGCTTTTATGAAATATGAGCTGTAAAAGATTAAACTAATCTTTTCCAGCTTTTTACACATAAATTTGTCCTAGTTACAACACTTCAACTTTTATTTATTGCTTTTGAACAGTTTTATATTACTCTATGCATGGAAACTTTATTGAAGTTAAACAAATTTTCTTTTTTATGAAACACTCCCAGTTCAGTCCTCTCATCTTCTTTCAATAATGAATTATCATACTTAAATTTTCCTTTTAGAATTTGTTTTTCCTATTTTGGTTAGTTCTATCATCTAAAATCAGATAAAAATTGTTATCCAATGAAGGCAGACAAATCAACTCTGACTTCAGTGACTTAATTTTTTTTTCTAACCTGTATAATTTTATATTTGAGAGAACAATCTTACTATTTTTTCAATGGGTCAATTTCTCCACGGACAAAGATAGTACCAGTCAATAAAGGAGAATATCAATGCTACATTTACACTAAATTCATGCAACATTTAGTCTTTAAAAATAGCTGCATCAATACATTTTATATTACAACCTACACACATAAACATGTTGGTTTTGCTTACAGAATGTAATTTCTAATCTAACTTTGTTTACATAATTGAAAAAATCCACAGAACTAAATTCATAAGCTGGCAAATAATTAAGGAATCAGTAGTATATTTTTTATGCAGGGGTGCAAGTGACCAAATGTGGTTTGGGAGCATCTTCGAGAGCAGGGAAAATACCATCTGGGAGCAGCAGAATTGTGTTTAGGAGCAGGCTCGAATAAGATACAATGTGACTGTGATAAACACATACATTTATAGTAAGTTAAATCTGTACCTTAATGCAAGAACAACCAATGTCAAAAATTTGATGTTTTTAGTTTTTATCGTAATGGGGACAGAAAGGTATCCTCTGTCATATACAACAACAACCAATGTTTTAAAACAAACCGTCTTAGCAGTGGAGCGAAACTAAGACACCAAATCTAATACATTCCTATGGAGACTCAAATCTTTGAACCTGAATATCTCAATTCTACGAATTTTGACATTGGTTGTTTTTTCATTAAGGTACAGAAATATATTTGCATTTTAACTAAGCACTGATTATCTATTATTAAATGAAGGGCCAGGGGAGAAAAAGATGAAAGTCACTTTTTTGTCGATTTTAAGATATTAGTGCTATCTAGGGGCTATGAAGAAGTAATATCATCTGGTAGAACAACAAGGGAAAAAAAAGATAAGAATAGACCGAAATGTGCATGAAGACTCTATTAACTACAAAGGGAGTCAATGGAAAATCAAACTTTGTTTTTCGTTTTTCTCAAAATCACTTTTTGGGCACTTTCATCTTTTTTCCCCCTAGCCCTTCAAATTTTAGTTATAGTTTAAAAATACTAGGTGAACAGCAAAATGTTTCACTGTACTTAACTCAAATTTCAGAGACAAGGATATAGAAATTGGAACATTCATTTAAAGTCAAATTGAAACGATAAACTCATCCACTTTTTTACAATTACATTTATACTACCAATCCTTTTTCATTTTTTAGAATAGAATCCTATCCTTGAATAACCTAGGAGCGCATTCATGGTGGTCAAATATGAAATGCAAACGTTTGGTTTTAAGCTTAAACGACAATATGAAAAGTTTAGACATTTTTTGGTTTTTTAGTTGCATAATTATCAATAACATTTGGATTTTCTTTTGTTAACAATGCGCTTTAACTTAAATTTAAGGAACTACCTTTGTGCTTGAAAAGTAAACGAAAGTTTTGTTATGTTTTATCCTGCAAAATTAGATTTTGTGGGCTAAAAGTAGAAAAATCTTGATTTAAAAGTTTTAACTTAGTTTCTCAAGGTTCTACTGTTCTTTCTCTTTCTCATAACTTCCCTGCATCTTCTAACATCCATTTTGCAACTCGATTTTAGACAAGACGTTGTTCCTAACAGCTGACTTCAGTCGTTGGTTTGCTAAATTTAATAAAGAATCTGATGACTCTTGATTGGATTAAGCTTCTTGTGAAATAATCGTATACTGCTTCACATTTAATTTGTTTGTCTCTGCTTTTAATACCTTAAATCTTTGCTGGTTACAAAACTTAAAGACGTTAGAACTTCTAAACAGTAGAATGAGATAATAATGTGCTGCCATAGAGTATCTCTGAATTTTGTACAACACATCAAAATTGTATCTTTCCTTTAATGACCTAATGGGAGCACTGCTGCTAGTAGCATGGAAAACTATTTTAAGCTTTTAAAATTATAATTTTACAAATTCAACTTTTCAAATTACTGCCTTTCAGTACAAAGCCATAATTAAACATTATGTGCTTGATTGTTTTAGTTTTTTTTCCAAAAAATGAAGCAATGGATAACCTAATGCTTATTAAAAATCATGCTTGCAAAAATTAATAGGTATATAAATAGAAAAAAAATAAATTATTTGTTATCAAAATATAAGCTAAAAATGAAGCTAGTTGAAAGATATCTCTTGTCAAAATAACGGTTAATTGTCAAAAATATTAAAATATTTTGCAAGATGCATTTGGATTGAAATCTTTAACATAGGAAGCTTCGTCCGCGACGTAAATGCTAGATGTTGACATGCTTCTAAAAATAAATTATTTTTTCTCAAAATAAAACATAAAATAAGTTAAGCTGAGGAAGCACATGTCAAAATAATTTTGGATTGTGAAAAATATCAAAATTTTTGCAAGATGCAAAAGGATTGCAATTTCAGATAAGGAGAATATTTTTCGCGACGCACGTGTTCAGAATATCGCCATAGCAACCGTCATAACGTACGGTTAACAAAAGCAGAAGTTATGCCACTTTTTCGCGATTTTCGCTAGAGAAACGGCCGTTTTGGCGCAGTCAGGAGCAATTTCGATCAAAAAGTGCGTTTGGGAGCAGGATGGCGTAAGATTCTTTATTTGGCGCAGCGTGGCGCAATTGGCGCAGCACTTGCACCACTGTGTAAGTAAACCTCACCTCTTTGAATGACGGGAGATGGTTTAGTAAGTAAATCAGAAAGTCCATTGTGTATAGCACCTTGCTTGGCTACTTCCAGAGTAACAACTGGTCCTGTTCGCGTCATTAATTCAGCAGCTCTGTAAAAAATCAATGGTAGAAAATGTGTAATAAAGTATCTAATAATTTTAAACAAGCAACTCAGTTACACTATCATAAGACTTTAAAAATGGAAACATTTTATGACGCTCAATCAACAATACTTGTAAAATATTGACAATGAAGCATTTTGTGAAAATTTGTAATTATAAGGACACTTTAACCGCTACAGTATTAAACGATTCAATTTGATCAGACAAATTCAATATTTTAAAGCATTTTCTTCATTTAGAACTTAAGTGAAAAATTGGTATCGAGAAGGGAGCTAGTTATTGTGAAAAAGCAATTCAGCTACACTGACATTAATGTTTAAAAATGGAAAAGTTTGGTAATGCTCAATCAACTAAGTTTAAAAAGGTAAAAGAAAAGAAAAAAACTACAAAGCACTAGTAACTTGGTGTTATTATAAGGATTCTTTCATACTTGTCATACTAAAATTTGGAGCAATAAGATTTGCAACAAACATGATCAGTTCTTAAATTAGTGAACACTAAATTATGTTTAAAGACAAAACCAATACAAAAAAAATACATACATATAATTTAATACATTAAAAGAATTAAAAAAGTTTTACAAATTTAAAACAGAAAAAGAAAGAAAAAAAAAACAGTAGATTACTTGAATATTTAAGTTTTCAAACATCCTTTCACAAAAACTAATCAAAATGCCATTAACTGGAAAAGTAAGTAGTTAAAATAAATTATGTTCTTTTCTCTTCTCATTTTTCCCTCATTTATCTTAAAAGTCTCTAAAGCAAAACACTAAAATATTTCTTACTTTTCTTGATTCACTCCCACCAAAGAATGTCCATCAACTTTCAATAGCTGATCTCCTGCTTGTAACCTTCCATCCTGCAAGAAAACAATTTAGAACACAAACTTAATATGAACTAAGCTACTTATGCAAAATAACTTGAATTACAAAATGTAAAAAAAAAAAAAAAAAGACAGTCGAGTATCAGTTCGAAGTGCCAAGGGACTGGTTTTGAATTATTGAGATTTCAAATTATAGGACAGTCCCACAACTTTCTCAAGCATCTGGGGATCAAATGAAAACTTCAAGACAACCCAGA
This sequence comes from Uloborus plumipes, assembly GCA_038373865.1. Classification (NCBI taxonomy): domain Eukaryota; kingdom Metazoa; phylum Arthropoda; class Arachnida; order Araneae; family Uloboridae; genus Uloborus; species Uloborus plumipes. The sequence continues at coordinate 65,377 of JAXGGA010001607.1, read as the reverse complement.
CTCTACTATGCTTTGTTATTTTTAAGTTTAATTAAATTTCTGATAAAAAACTTCGTAAATATATATTTTTGTGCTAAATTTATTATTAAGTTTCTAATGACAGAGAAAAAAACATTCTGTTAGAACAAAGCATTACCTAATTTTTTAAAGACATTCATTTATTAACATTGTACAGAAAATTTTTCAAGACCTAATTTACTATCTGATCTTTTTCTATTTCTTCAGGCGGAGTAAAACATACAAACAAGTACACTAAAGTTAATTTACCGAATCAGCAGCTCCTCCCTTAACAACAGACTTCACATAAATGCCCAATTTGTCTTGATCAGCTCCCTATAAAACAATGCACAATTAATTACCATAAAAAGAAAAAAAAATATTCATACAAACATTTCAAATATGTTATTTTTCTAACAAGTATAAGTACTTTTACTTAAGTTAAACCAAGTAGTACATTACATAATATTCAGTTAAAATTCAAAACAGTAAATGAGAAACAAATAACTCAAGCAACGCGAAATTGACCAAAATTTTCGTGCAAACAGTTTCCTCAAAGTTTTAAGGTGAGAAACATTCAAACTGTTTTTATTTGAGAAATGTAGTCACTTTCTTTAAGAATATGCATTACAATGCTCTGTAACACACATAATAATGAAAATGCACTAGAAATAATAATGTATCTTAAAACAAACATTCAATTTAAAGCAAGGATAGATTGAACTAATTATTTACCCCAGCTGCCACAATGCTCAAACCAATGCCGTTGTTGCTTTTTTGAAGTCTAATGGTCGTTATTTCTGGCTCTCCCTGTTTCCAGTTATTAGTACTTTCATCACCATGGCTGTGAACACTTGGACTGCGAGCCTACAAAAAATTCATTTTAAATAAAATAGCAAACACTTGTTCAGTTCAGAGAATTCATATTGACAAAAGCTTCAAGTTTAACAAGAAAATTACAGAAAGTTCTATGACTGCTTTTTTAGGGAAAATAATCAGTTTTAATTATTTCTTCTCTGCTTTATATCTCAAACAGTGCTTGCAAATGCTCTCCTTCACAAGTAAGAAAACATTTATTAAATGTTATTTTAACAAATTAATTAATTTTTAGATTTAACTATCCTCTCTCTGCTTGGAAAATGGATATAGTTGCTCTATTGCAGCTCTTCTATTAATACTATAGCAATAAATTCAAGCAATTTAAAGAATTAGCTCTAAATGGCTAAACAAACTAATTCTTTTAGCGAGAAAAATAATTACGAAAATTAAAAAAATTGCTTTGGACTGAATATTCAATTTTCCTGTATCTCTTATCTTAAAAAATTGTTTCGATAAACACATGTACGGCTGTGGAAAGGGAAAACCTCGTACTTCCAATTTTTTTTCATTTTTTTGCATTTTCATTCTCTCTCTTGCACTTTACCTCTGTAGCTTTATTGTAAAGCTTACTAATTTGATTTCTGCTGAAAATAGAGCACAAAACAAAAGTGAAATTCCAACATTTCCCTACTGTTTGAATAGAATCTAAAGCTAGTATCTTCAAAAATCTCAAAAACTCATTGCTTCAAACACTGCCCTTTATCTTCCCACATGCAGTATAGCTAACCAGAGCTTTAAGCTGTTCTCAGATGCTCTTTCATGAAATAAATACGGCTATAATAAATAGCTTGATTTTATATATCTAATAGCACAATTTTTAAACCCATTAGATAAAAATGTTTGCAAAAAGTTGGATTAAAATAAATTCATTACCCCAGAAGGTATTCTGCCAATATCTTGATCAGACATATATATCGTCCAATATCCAGAAGAAGTGGGTTGAATAGTTAGACGACAGAGCCCTATGAAAAAACATGAGAATAATTGTAATCATGATAAAATATCTAAAATATGATATGCAAAAAATTGTATTTTTTCATTGTTCCTTTTGTCATTACTATTTTGAAGTAAACAAATGAATAACTCTAAAAGACAAGTAACAAGTATCAGAGATTCTTGTGGAAGGTACTTAATATATGACTTTTGAATTTAGTTCACATTCATTCTGTGAATTAATTGATTTTGAACTATTACTGCAAGCAGCCATGAGGTAACTGAATGAAACTGAAAAGTGAATTCAGTCGAAAAATTACATCACGAATAAAAAATAAAGAAATACTTTTTGCTCAGAAAAATAACAGAAGATAACACAACATTAAATCGCAACAAACTTACAGAGGACTGCATACACTTGGTTCAAAGTTACAAGGAACCTCTTTTTCATTTTCCTTTTATACAAAAGCTCAACTCTTATGTATTGAAAAAGAGGGTTCCTTGTGAGCCAAAACACATATGCTGTGCTTTGCCAAATTGTATGATTTAACTTTGCATTACATTCTTTTACACTAAAAAATTTTGGTTAATGTACCAAATTTCTTTGGGTTTCTTGTTAATTTGCTTAACAAAGAAATCTTCTAGATAAAGAAATAAATAAAAATAAATGCGTCTACAGACTGTGTCTATAAATAATGTTACCTGCTTGAATTAAGGGTTGTAAAAATTCCTGTAAACCAGCAGGAACACCTCTGACAATGTCACACGAATATCCATCCTCAGGCAAAAGAAATGGCAACTGTAAATCTGAATCTTCTTCCAACTTTATTTCTCTACCTTCACTTCTTGCTTGTTCATCAGCAGTATTTTCAGCTATCTGTAAAATTATTTGGGGAGGGGGGAGAGGAAAGATTAATACATGAAATATTAGGAAAAAAATGTCATAACTTCCAAGCAGAAGATAAGTGAATTATTCATTAAAAAGTGCCAACAAGAGATTTTGAATTTAATCAAAAAATCTATTTACTGTGGGTTTGCAACAAAATGGCATTTTGCTCTGCGTTCCCGAAAGCAGAGTTTAGTACAAGGATAATGGGGGAACATATTCCCATGCTTGTAAATGAGACAACCTTAACTTTGGCACAAGTTCAAATGTGTGAAAAGGCTTAGTATCCTCTACTTCACTTGCTTTGCTTGTCTATTGTTACTTTTATCACACTGAAATTTTAAAACATGTTGCTTTTATGACAAAATGTTCATCAGTCTTTTCCCGAAAACAGCTAAATAGAATTGTCCTATGTCACATGACTAAGGCAGAGCCAAGTTCTTTCTCCTGGTAAACAGACAATACTTAAGAAAGAAAATATCTATAAAAAATCGAAAATTGTGCCGCCCAATACCATACCAATCTGCAAATGTTTTGTAAAAGGTTATGATGCAAAAGTTGAGGCAAGTGATTACAATCTAGGACATCTAACTCTTAAGATATTGAGATCTTACTTTTCATATAACATTGTATTTATTGAAAATGATTATTACATTATAATAAGAATAATAGATTACCTTTACAACACTTTCTACAAGTTCTCTAGGAATATGAGGTTCATCTTCAGCTGGTTGAAAGCGTTCCAGCAGCGTTTGGAGCTGCAGAGAATTGAGCTTGAAGCAAAGAGAGCTGATTGAAGCAAAATCTTCTGAACTGCTTTTAGAAGCTTGCAGCAAGTGAGCAGCCTAAATGAGAAAAAGAGGGAAACCGAACAGTTAGACCATTACAAGACTGCATCAAGCTATTAGTAAAATGAAATTTATAAAAAGCAGCAAGAGATGGCTAGCAATCAAAATTGAATAAGATAAGAGTATGAAGTTGTAATATTTTAGAACTTACGCCTGACAATCTGGGAAATTCAGTACAGCTTGAAACGATAAAAGGACTCACTAAAGGACAAGGACGAGAAACACTAAACAGATGTTGCAAAGGAAAAAATATATGCATCTGGGAACCGTAAAAGTATTCTTTCAAAGACTGATGGATTGGAATCCCCTTGGACTAATATATTTAGCTACTTCATGAATTATTCCAAATACTGCATGATTTGTATACAGTGTTAATTCAAACACCAAGACACAACAAATAAATACAATATTTTGATTCCATTGTAAAAGAATCTAACAGATCTTTAAATACTGTCATTATAGACTCATGAACTAATTCACCTCTTTTGAGAAATATTATATTGAGACAATTTACATTCACCCATTAGTACAAATGAATAACAATAACTACAACAGATATGTGATGATAATAGAAGGAAAAATACAACAAAAACTATATAATATATATAACAAATGAAACTCCAATGCATATGATAAAATATTAAACTCAATTATTATAAAACTTTCGATTTTCATTTAAAAAAAGTTTTAAAAATGAAGTTTAAAAAAAGAGAAGTTAGAACATTAAAATGATTTCACTTCTTTTTTTTTGCTGTTCTGTGCTTTAGTACTCTTAATTCGCCCCCCCCCCCCCTGCCCTTTCAGCGAAGATCGGTTAAAGTCTTAAATCTGGTTGGTTAGCATCAGACAAAATGTAAAATCTCTCACTTGAACTATGCGGCTGAGGTGACAGTCTGCAGCCAATTCCAGACCCTGTTTCTCAGCCCACGCTTCTACTCTCCCCAGCCTTCTCTTCAGTCGAGAGCCCCACAGGCGCGTGCAGAGGTTGGGCCTGTTTTCGCAAACAACTTTGTTGAACAGCCACATGTTGATGAAGTGAAACAACTGAGAGAACATCTGGATGGTCAGGGCAGCATTCACTCGACACCTTCTCAGGAGTGACATTGCGGATGCTAGTACGGCTAGGACATCAGCTGATTAAAAGATGAAGATCTCAGAGTTATTGTTACCTCATATACTTGGCATGGAATTCAACTTGTATATAAGTGGTAAGTGGACCGCTTAATATCTTAATCAAATTTTACAGAAAAGAATAATTTTGTTTCATTGGTGAAACACATTCTGTTGAAATTGTGTCTTCTCTGGATTAAAAAAGGAGCGAGATGCTTCCAAATAAAATGCACTTTAATGTAAATATAAGGACACTAAGTAATATGAATTTTGAAATAGATAAGTTTTTTTTCCATTTATTTTTAATATGGTATAAGTATTTTTGAAGAATATTTGTTTTTGAAAAAATAAAAAGCTTTTTAATGTTTAGTTTGAAAAATTATGCTAAAAACTGAGAAAAATCAGATTTATATTCGAATTAAACAAGGAGTGGATAGGCGAAACAGCCACATTTCAAGGCCAGGCTTACATGAATGTTACTCACTCTCAAAAAACGTGTGCTTTTGTGATTTGCTTTTGTCAAAAATAATTAAACTCACTGTATTATACCTTAACATACAATTAAATGTCTGATGTATGCAATTGGGTATCTTGTAAAATATTGTAAACACAAACAAAGTATAATCTCAGTGCAGTATAGCACAAATATAAATACACACCTGTTGTTCCTTCTTCTTCATTAATGTCATCTCTGTCTTCCAGGAAGGCGGGCATTGCATCCTGAAGTTCGACTTGCTGGCATGTAATTAGACTTCTAAAAGCAAGTTGTACACTTTCAGCCAGCAGGTCTTGAGCATCCAGTGTGTAAGCACTGAGGTGACGATCTTGTTTCAGGAAATGAAGCAGCTCTGAAGTATTAGCAAGCCAGAAAGCCAATGCATTTGCTTCTCTGTAACGATCCTATAAAATGAAAACTTCCCATAGTAAGAAATTTACATTTTGTGCCATAAAAAATTAAAGGCTCAAAAAATACACTGAAGTTAAAAATTGAAAAAGATTCTGATTGCAATTGTAACATTTAAAACTGCAGATAAAATTTTTTCCATTAACAAGTAAAACTTATTTCTCAATGAAAAAAAAAAAGAGCAGGTAAATGAAGACATTTGACAAAAAGTATTATTTCCACTGGAAGTGTTTTTTTTTTTTTTTTTTTTTTTTTTTGCAACGACAGAGATTCCACGTAGCTCTGAAATGCATGCTCGCAATTCTTGATGCTTTTCATAAAATTTCAATTTTGTTATAACCATTTTAAACCAACTTACTATTATTAAAAAAATTATAGCATGAACAAAATAATAATACTGCCTAGCTTTGTGTTAGCTGCAGAACTTTGATGAACTAGGTTATTCAGCAGATTAACCACAACATATTTAGGACAAATAATATTTTCAAATTTTAAGTTTGACTAACTAACATACCAAGATTAAAATTTACTTATTTTACAAGAAATAGAGGAATACATTTCTAATGAAAAAAAAATGATAACAATAACATTAATGAATGACTCTTTTATCAATTCAGCTGAAAGAACTTTAAGAATGAAAGAACAATTTGCAAAAGTAACCAAACAGATCAGAAAAGTTATTTTTGTACGATGTTTTTTCATACAGCCCAAGTCCTCTGCATCAAAAAGATTTCCAAGTCACTTTTGACAGATATGCACTTGCTTGCAATTCTTGTCCTCAAAATGATATTTATAAATTTAACTTACCTTAAATTTTCATTTTTGCTTTTTTACTGTAAATTATAAGCTAATGGAACACATGGTGATTTTAGGGTTTACTCTTTTTAGCCTACTTTACCGTTAAAAATAAAAGAAAGACGAAAAAAGTATTAAAATTGGCTTAATGCATCTAAAAAATATCGCCAAGTCCAAAAAATATCGCCAAGTTAAAAAAATAAAAAGGTAAAATGAATATCGAAAATTAAAAATTTGAAAGTAGGGTATTGAGATGGGGAATTTGTGTGTCGGTCTGTCGGTCGGTCTGTCTGTCTGTCCCCCCCCCTAATAACTTTTGAATGAATATTCCGATTTGGACAAACTTTTTTTTGTTGGAAAGATCTCGGCGAATACAGCTCATTCCCATATTTGATTTTTCGATTTGAACAATTTTTGGTTCAACTTTGAGCCGTTCAAACAACCTGTCCCGCGATGCTAACTTTTTAGTTAACAGTCCGATTTGAACAAACTTTTTTTTGTTCGAAAGATCTTTTCAAGGATACTTCATTCCTGTATCTACATTTTCGATTTGAACAATTTTTCGTTCAACATTGAACCGTTCAAGCAACCTTTCCCCCCTTATAACTTTTGAATGAACATTCCGATTTGAACAAACTTTTTTTTGTTGGAAAGATTTCGGCGAGTACAACTCATTCCCATATTTGATTTTTCGATTTGAACAATTTTTGGTTCAACTTTGAACCGTTCAAACAACCTGTCCCGCGATGCTAACTTTTGAGTGAACAGTCCGATTTTAACAAACTTTTTTTTGTTCGAAAGATCTTATCAAGGATACTTCATTCCCGTATTTACATTTCCGATTTGAAGAATTTTTCGTTCAACATTGAACCGTTCAAACAAGCTCTCACCTCTAATAACTGTTGAGTGAACCGTCCGATTTAAACAAACTTTTTTTTGTTCGAAAGATCTCGGCAAGGATACTTCATCCCCGTTTTTAAATTTCCGATTTGAACAATTTTTCGTTCAACATTGAACCGTTCAAACAAGCTCTCACACCTAATAACTTTTGAATGAACAGTCCGATTTAAATAAACTTTTTTTTTGTTCGAAGGATCTCAGCAAGGATACTTCATTACAGTATTTAAATTTTCAATTTGAACATTTTTTCGTTCAACATTGAACCGTTCAAGCAACCTTTCCCCACCTAATAACTTCTGAGTGAACCATCCAAATGGAATAAACTTTTTTTTGTTTGAAAGATTTAGGAGAGGTTCATTCCCTTATTTCGCTTTTTGGTTTGAACCATTTTTCGTTCAATATTGAACCGTTCAGAAAAAAATTTAACATTAGCGCCTACGGGGAATTTAAGTTGAATGTTGATCCTGGAACTTAAAGTGGGATTTCCTACAAACTAACTTTGTAAAAAATGGTTTTGATAAATAATGTTTGTAAAGTACTTTTCTGAATAATCTTCTGTGAGGACTCTGATTCTGACTCCGACTCCACAAACATGGCGGAAATGCAGGCTCAGAAAAAAATGACTGACTGTGCAGACGATTTTTTGCTTATTTATTCATTTGTGTTATTTTATTTATTACTATTATTTTTTTGGCAGACGATTTTTTTTTGTAACAAAAGTGTTTCATTCACGAGGGCATTTTATTCTTTATTTATATTTAACAACTGGCAACGGTTTAAAAGTGAAAATCGAGACATTTTATCGATGGACGAGTTTTTTTTCATTTCTTTGTTAAAATGTGTTTTGATGTACTTTGTACTTTTAATTTTTTTTTTGAAAACGATTGAGGAATTTTTCTACGGAAGAACTGTAACAGTTACATTCTTTAAAAGGTGCGACAAAACTTCATTTATTCATTTATTTACTTTTTATGTCTCTATTTCATCTGATGAGAGGGGTATATTTTGCTTTTAGAAATCAGCTTTAACCCGTTCGTGACGGCAGCCCGCAGAAGAAAACGCTCTCTCAGGCCAGCAGCTGTTACCGCGAACTGCACTCACGGGCCGTAGCATTTTCTCCCACTAAGCCTAATTCGCGGTTTCGAAAACTACGCATTACATAATAATCGATAAAATATACACTTTTCATAGAAATGACACCATTTTTGAAGATGAGATTAAATATAACATATTTTCAATCATAACCAAAAAAAATCAATAAACTAACTGATATTTAACATTAAAAATATAATTTTATTGTATTTTTCTATAACTAAAACCACCTAAATTAAACACTAAATATTGACACTAAATAGAAAAAAAACATGAAAAATCTTCACACTTAATACCATGACACACATTAATAATGAGGATAATTGCAATAGTTAATATTGTAAAGCGATATGAAAAATTTCAAAACACAGATCGATGCAGAGACGGACATTGCACATTTTGCATTCGTAACCAGTTTCACGTCTTTTATTGTGCTTTGAACAAACTGCACATCTCCTTCGAAGCTTTTTTCCATCTTTTCCAAATGAATACTAAAGTAAAACCTAAGTTAGAATGTCTCCCATAAAAAGCCCCATCCTTAAAACAGAACCCAAACTATTAACGCTTTTAAAATGAATTAATACGCTCTTCACCACCTGTTGCAGCCTAATAAATCTCAGACACTTGATATTCCCCTCTCTAACGTCAGAGAAATATATATAAAGGAACCAGAGCAATCTTTTGAAAAAAAAAGTGAATAAGCAATGCCTGCCTGCCTTCAGCCTTCATCACTTGCTTCTTTTTGAACCGCGAACCCAATAAATCTCTCAGATATTTCACATACCATCTGTTCTGACTTCAGAGATATATCTAGAAAAAGGAACCAGAAAAATCTAATGAAAAAAAAGTGGATAAGTAATGCCACGGTAGGGTAGGCCCTGAAAGACATTTTTCGCTGTCCTATATTTATTACTTCGGTGGGCCACATAGGGCAGCTCGCGCTGTCGTACTTACGGCGCTGTCGTACTTACGGCGCTCGTCCCGAACGGGTTAAGTGCTAAAAAGGTATGTTTGACATAATGTTTAGTCTCAGATGATCAAGAGAATAATGATCAGATGCTAGAATGCCGATGTTGATGTCCATGTAAGGCTCGTTTAGTTCTTGACAGAACTTCTTGTTTTTATTCAAAAATGAAAAAAGAAGAAGATTTAAGCAGCACAAAGGTAAAAAACTAGAAATTAAAAACTGACTTGAAATATGCTAGAAAGTTCTTATATGAATAAGACTATTTCGTATTTCTATTACAAATTGAATGCAAAGCCATTATGGGTAAAATCTGCTCAAAATTAGAACTATAAAATGTCTGAAATATTTTTATTCAAAAAAAAAAAAAAATATATATATATATATATATATATAAATAATAATAATAATAATAATAAAAAATAAGGACCATAAATTAAGGATATAAATACCTAATCCAAAAATTAAATCACTTCAAGATAAAATCATTAAACTTCTACCACAAGAGGAGAAAATATTTACCTGGATAACTTGGTGCATGACAGCAGCAACGTTGTTCATCAGTGCTGTTAGCCTGTGCGCCCTATCATTGGGGGTAGTTTCTGGGCGGAAGTGTGTGGATGCACGATAGCGAGCTGCCATATACAGCGCATAGGTTGGAGATAATTTGAATTGTACTTGACTAGGATCCAGTTGTGTAATAGCTGCCGCTAAGAATGCATCTTCACCTGAGGGGAAAATAAATATGGATTAGTTATAGCACAAGTTAGTTTGAGCGTAGTTAGCACATTAATAGTTTGAGATTTCAATTCATGACACTTGTATTGGAGGATGTTACAGAATGAGACTCTTTTATTGCTCACGCAAGCTGGCTTTTGTTTCTCATTTCTTTATTAGAAGCTACGCTAGACTTATGATGACATATTAAAACTAAGCATAGTTGTAAAGATAATCCATACATTTCACAGTTTCATAACTATCAAATGATTTTAAAATAACAGGGTAAACTAGTTTAAAAAAACAAAACCAGTTTGAAATGAAATAAAACAATCAAAATGCTTATTTTTCTACAAAAAGTTAAAAATGTTACAATAGCATGAAAAATATAAATATCAATCAAACACACCACTGCATCTTAGTTTCTGGAAGTTTCTTTATTGAAGTAATGTTAAAAAAAATAGAAATAAAAAAAATTTTATTTTTGACACAAAAAAAACAATTTTTAGACAGTGGGTCTGTTTTCCATCAATAACCACCACTATCGGCTTTAAAATGAGGAGTAAATCATGGAATTTGATGAAGAAATGAGAAAGTTCCGACGTAGTTAAGAAAACAGGCTGGAGAAATTATATATAAAATTTAAGCATCGTAATTTTAGATAGAACTTGAGGACACTTTTTGAAAAACACTTCTATGATCTTTAAAAGTAAGAGGTCGACCGACCAGTGAATGAACACCTTGAAATTTTAAATTTCAAAAATTCAAGGTATCGTTAAAAATTGTAGCATTTACCACATGGTAGTAAAAACACTTCAGATGATATATGTAACTATTTTTTAAAAATTGGGAGCGCTTTTATGATTCTACAACAGGTTTTAAGGGGGGGGGGGTTAAAAAGAAAAAAGTGCCCAAACCAAGTGAATGAACCAGTGAGTAATCACAGCATTTGCTAGTTATTTTCCTTCTGCAAATGTGTAGATAGAAGTTACTTCCGCTGATTACATAAGAAATATGCTTTTAAACCTTTTTTTCCACAAAAATTACGAGATGTTCATTCACTGGTCGGTCCACCCTACATAACTTGACCATAAACAAAATTAGAGAACAATCATTTTTGTCCAGCATACCTTCCTCCCAAAACTCCAGCACAGCCGGAAGAATGGGATCGTTGCCCCTCTTCTGCTCGAACCTCTCGCTCTCCCCCCTGTGGATGCTCTCCCTGCCCAGAGACCTGTGGGACAGGGCATCGTCCGACTTCTTGGAGAGGCGATCATCCCTGGAGTGGGTGGACACAGTTTCCACGTTGCCGTCCGCATCGAAAGTGGTCTCGTAGCTGCCACCGTGGTGGTGGAGAGACACGTTGTCTTCCCTTCGACTTCTGAAAGAAATGCTAGTTTTATTTACGCATGAAAGATATTCATAATATAATTAAATCTCTGGTTGCAATCAACTCTTTGATGCATGGGCCCTGAGAGAAAGTGGGAGTGTATACTGTATATTAATGCCACGCAATGTAAGGGGCAGAGTCAAAAAAAGAAAAAAACAAAAACCAGGAAAAATACCAATTTGGGCAAAAAATCAAAACAAATGTAAGAACCGGAAATTAGAACATATCAGAATTAAAATATAATTAGTTCAACGTATACACTGAAGGCTGAAGCTCACGAATAATTTAAAGGCAAAACAATAAAAAGGGCCATAAAAAGAGTTCATTGAGTTTCGAACCAAGACACTAATTAAATCAAAAAACTATTAAATTTGCTTATCAAAAATTTATATTGATCTGTAAACAATAACCCATAAAGAGGAGCATGATGAAACAGGATCTCTACAACAACCTTTAAAATAATGAGAAAAAGGCACAAAATCACACATCCTTCCCTTTTTTAATGTAATTCTTTTTTAAAAAAATTAGCTAAGTTATATGAAGCTATTTTTGAGGTCAATTTTCATGTTTTCAAAACAAGTTGAGGAAAGAGCGGACATGGTTTCTGGTTTTCAAGGAGGTCATTAGAAAAGAGTGAACAAATTGGAAAGAGGGTCATAAATGTAAATAGGAGGTTTGAGGTTCTCCTGTCATCTCCTCAAAGGGCAGCCACCAGAGCTATTTTTGTTGCTGTAGGGGGGAGGGGGGCAAGATAGCCCCAAAGATTCAGAATTGGGCACTTAGAAATAAAGGAGTCTCAAGTGACAAGTATGAACATTTAGGCACAACTAGTTCAAATATGATAGAAGAAATATATCAATATGTTTTAGTGGCAAAAAGTGTTAGCTGCAGCCATGATGGATACTGCAGTCTACTCTGGTTTAGAGAACTCCAACAAAATTCAAGTTTTTTCCTTGCTTTACTGAGAGGCTCTTTGACTTTTTCCTCAATCAATTTTAAAATGCATAAATTAAAAAAGTATTCATAAATATGAAAAGTATAACAAACCTTTCAATAAATTCAGGATGCTGCCTGGGATCTGGTAACATTCCATGCTTCTGCAAAATGAAAATAACCAATATAAAGAAAAATAAACCAATGTAAGTCAAGCTTGAATATGTATTTTAGTTTTTTTTTTCAACAAAGTTTTAGAAAATTACCTCTTCATTAACTACTTACTATGTCCCACTAGTACTACTTACTACTTACCCATTAATGATTTATTTATGTATACATCACAACATTTAAGTACCCTAGATTTACATTCTCATTAATTTGGATATACCTGATCATGCATGGGATCTACGAATCTGAATGTGTGAAGTTTTCCAAATTTGACTGCCATTCCATTCTGTAGAATTGTGGTCTCGTATATCCTCATGTTGTTCACGTATGTCTCGGCATCCCTACTGCAGGGTGTGACAGTAACAATGCGTTCCGTATGAGCAATGACACAGTGTCGAGGTTGAACATTCGGTCCAAAGAGCTGCAAAGTTGAGAAAAATTCAGTGCAAAAAATTAAGACTACTATGTCTTTTTAGTTAATAAAAAACTAATATGCTGTAGTCATAACTAAAAGAATATACTCCTTAGTCAGGATCTGGTAAAAAGATCTTTGGTAATAGACAGCTTAATTTTTGGTTAGGTTGAAAAGGAAGAAATTCAAGATTGGCAAAAACCCAACATTTATTATCGGCAACTTCTCTTTTCTATTTTAACAAATGGAATTGTTTAAGCTTCAAGGAGTTAGTGAACTTTTTACCAGAGCCTCAGATAATATTCATATAACTCTGGACTTCAAAATTAATCAAGGCATACTCTTCTTTTGGGCATTTGCTTTAGGAAACTGGACTCTTGAGAGGAACTTCAGAAAGAAGTGTTCTCAAGAGTGTAAGACTCTTGTTCTTATTGGGGTCCACATTGGTGGGTGTAACTTTGTTTGCTTTACATGAGACATAGAAATTATATTCAACGAGAAAAACTTCCAATGCCCACTTGCCTAACAGTAATTATTGGAAATACTAACCAGAATCAGTTCCTACCAAGGTCCGTCAGTACACAGCATTTGAAATTATTAAAAAATCTTACTGGTCTTTCAGACCAGTAAACATAAATATATACTGGTTTGCAGACAACATCATTGGTACCCATTAAATTTAATGCTAAATAACTAACATTTTTTTTAAATAAAAAAATGGTGGTCCCACTCATTTTTTATGGTGGTCCAAAAAGAGTTTTAATGAACACAGGGACCAGAAGAAATTTCGAACGCTGGTACATATTCATAATTTTTAAGCCCAATTTTGAAGTAAATAGCATTTTGTTATTGAAAAAAGGTGAAAGTAACATAAAACAGGTCCAAATGCCAATACTTATCTGCAGCAGAACGAATAAGAGTCATAAGTCATACACATACTATTACTAAGCTGGCTTGGTCTATATACCATACTAAAAATAAAATCCCAGCACACAAAAATCTTTTAGAATCATCCACAATAAATTTTTTTTTTTAAATCTGCTCATTTCCCAAACATTGCACCACCCTCCCTTTCTTACATGAGAAATTATATTCACTATATTACAAAAAAATATCACTCTTTCATAAAAATTGCAATTTCATATTTAGTATGATGCTTAAAAAGTCATTTCGGCGTATAAACTGCATAATTAAACATGAGCCTTTTTTCATGAGGCTATTAACATTTTCATGTAAATATAAAAATTTTTTGTCAGTGGTAAGTCAAGTTCATATGGAAATTTTTTCCTTAGAATTATTTAAAGAAATTTTTTTTATTGATATGCATTAAAAAACTTACCTGAAGATACTGTCCACCAGTAGAGCTACTTCTTTCACTACCAACTTCTGTTACATTAAGATACAACCTATGTTTCTTTGGAGGACCTGAAGGTTCACTGCCATCTAAATTAAAAATTACGAGGTAAAAGCAATTAGTAAATATATAAATTTTTAAGATAGAAGGGGTGTAAAAAACAGGTGGGAGAGAAAATGAATAGATATGTAAAAATATTTTTTTTTACAATGCAGAAATTTCTGAGCATTTTATTTTCAGTTAACAGTCTCATCACCCTGACCCTCACATGAGGTTCCTACTTCAAACAGCATGAAAATACCTGCAGCCTACCCTCTCCCCCCCCCCTTTATTTCTTGGTGACACTATTTACTTATTAAAGCCAAGTGAGACCTTAAGATAAATACAAGAAGCATTGAAAAACCATGCTAATGTCTTATTGTTGGTTGACCTTTGGTGTAATTTATATGAAAATAAAAATCAACTTTAATCAAACTGAAATGAAAAGAAATTTACCATTTCAGAGAATTATACGATGAATGTAATTTATGGCAGAAACCAATTTGAGTAAGATTGGAAAAAAATACAAGTCAAACTTAATGATAATTTTAGAAATAACAGCAGTGCTTTGGTTAGAAGGGGGGGGGGGGAGAAATGAAGGCAAATTGGTTTCTACCGAGTATTTTTGTGCGTCCCCTGAAAACCAAGGTAAGCAAGTCCCTGCAAACTTTTTTTTTCCAACTGCAGCACTGAATAACAGTACAAATGATGATTTTATATGGTACGTTTGACATAAATACATTTGCTTTTTGATATTTAGATCTTACAGAGCATTACTGTTTCAATTAATCACACTGAGATGATTCAACTTGTAATAGTGCCAGGAGTAAAATCATAATTAAGTTGAACCACTTTTTATGCAAAATCACCTGACATGAAATTCTTATTTGCAATCTTAGTTGGCAATTGCTTAATAATTTTTAGAGTAAGATGAAAACTGGTTTACACAAAATAATTTTCATGGTCCCTCAAATTTTGTGCCAAAAAGATTCAACTGTATGAGTAATCAAATTTGTCAATAATATCACAGTAATTGTGCTAGCAGTAAAAAAAAAAGTCTGAACATTTACAACATACCTGGATTTAGTTCTAAAAGATAAGGCAACTTTTCGATGGTGTTGTCATGACGGTAATTCAGGTCCTCACTCTTTGTTGGCTTAGGTTTTTTTTTCCGTTTCCTCGGTTGATAATCTGCTGGTCTCTTTCTCACGTGGAATGTAAGAGTACCTACATATTTTAAGCAAGATAGTGAGCTTACTATAATTCAGCAAAAATTTAAAAGCAAAACAACTTAAATATTATTTCGAAGGCTACTTTTAAAAGCTGGTTTTAATTGGCTGTAAGCAAATTAAAATACTTCAGTGGTTAAAAACAAATGATAGTTTTCAATATAAAGAAACAAATGCAGTGTTAGATATCAGAAAATCATAATGAATCATTCATCTAAAGTATTTTGCAAATTTTATCAGACAGGCTACTCGAAACAAGAAGAGTATGAACTTATGTTGCAGACTCACATATTGTACAAATGTTTAATGCAATCTGAATTCAATTAATATTATGCAAATAACATTTCAAGGATGAGTTACATACTGTTAGATGGCAAAATAAATGTGAAAGTGATGCACAGCTATAAATGTTCACGGATAGTTACTTTGAAAGAGCACAGACAATGAGAAAAATTATTTGAGAAGCATTTATGACAAAAATATATCAAGAAATTGTGGATATTAACGCGTAGTGAGCTTGGTGCAAAATTAACAGTGTAAGATAAAAACAGGACAATTATTATTCTAGTTCAAAGATTCTTAAATTGTGTTCTGTGAAACCCAGGGTTCCAGAAAAATCCTTTAAGAGTTCCCTCAAAACATGAATTTTGTACTTTCAATTCCAATCGGCCTTTAGAAAATTAATAAAGTTTGAGTGCTGATTTTAATGAGAATATTAAAAATGAACATAACATCAAAACGAATTGCAGATCAAAAAGCCACCAATTGTCACTGTATGACCTTTGACTAGATTAGTACAAAGAATATAACCTTTATTGAAACCATATGAGATTCATTATTGCCACATAAATTTGAATTAATGCAGTTATTTGGAGACTGGTGTAGTTTAAAAGATGAATATACTCTCAGTTGCCACAAGAGGTGGTATTGGCATTTTTAATATTTGCACCTACATATGTCTTTCACATGGTTCTCAAATTATGTATCAGCAAAAATAAATATCACTATAGACTAGCTAGACTCAACATTAAAATTCCAACTTTCATCAATAAAGTCTAATGGTTGGTATATCTATAATAGTAAAACAAGTATATCTCATCTCATTAATAATTTAAAACTTTAAGCTTCGTTTGAAGGGTTTGTTTAAAGGCATTTTGTTAATTTGTGAAGAAAAAAGCTATTTGAAATGCATATTTTGTTTTTGTTCAAGGATAAGTAAACGCTTTTCTGAATGATACATTCAAGTAATGTAGAAAAACTAGGGGTTCCATTAGAAAAATGGAACATCAAAAAGGGTTCTTGTTAAAGAAAGTAAAAAATGCTACTCCAATTGAAACCAGAGGTTTGTATTTTATCGACCCTAGATATATCATTACAAATCACCTTGTAAATACGGCCAATGACATTTGGAAACTTAAAATATATTTTAAGATTACAATAATTTAGAAATGAAAAGTGTTGAGAAACAAGTTTTGTTATTCATTCACATTCAATAATGATGCTAAGCAGCATAATTCACCTTTGTTTCTGTTGTGCTGATGCTGAATCATCAACGGACAATCATCATCATCCAAAATATACTCTCTGATGCCCCCGGTACTCTGGTAATCAGGAACATCGGACTGGTTGTGGTGAGGCACTATGACTTGTACAAGGCAATATTGAACGGGGTCTTCTTTCTCATAACCGTATTTATCTAAAATTTCTTTAACAACATATGAGGCACTGTCTTTAGTAGATAACAATAGAGTTTTGTAAGGCACATCTTTGTTTAAGGATTCACCAAATATCCTGAGGGTACCACCTGCAAAAGAATAAAAACTCATGAGATGATGAATGGTCCTCAAATACGGAAAACTGAATCCCCAAGTTTTAAAAGTTTAACAAAATGCTTTATTCACATATAAAATGCAAATTAATTTCATTTTGTCTCATATACCATAAGAGAATTTGACTAATAATTAAGTGTTCACAGAAGTAAGATTATTAGGGTTAGCAGAAAAAAAAAATGGCCAGTGAAAAATACACATAAGTCCTTTACATTTGCAAAAAGTGAGTAAAGCAGATGCAAATAAATAAATACATGAATAAATAAATAAAAAGGCCCCAGTTAAATGTCTTCAAAATTTATATGCTTTGTTAGAAAATAAATTAATTCACTAGACATTGTTCAAGGCTCTTAACTAAACATACATGGTTAAATAAATAAAGAGTCTGCTCTGCTGATTATTATACTTTTTGATCCGAAATGCCTTGCTATAACTAGTCTCTTTGCCATTTAAAATAAAGTTTCCACTTATATGATATTTTTTGAAACTGAAATTATTAAGGAAACATTGGAAATAATCTTCCACCTTTCCTTTAAAATAAAAAATCAATTGCTTATTGACAGACAATAACAGATGTACAAAAAAAGAAAGAACTTGATGAGGGATACATTGTCCAAGTACTAGTAAACTAATCCTCACTCTATGCCTATCATTTAATCCAAAAAGCTCATTTCAACAAATTAAATAATTCCATTTGGAGACCAATTATTAGTTAAAATTAAACGTCTAATCAAAAGTGCACCCAACATAATTAAATAAAATATAATTTACTATCATATAATGCAATTTTAATTGCATATTGCATGTATTAGCTTTCTAACCAATCAGATAATCTAGAAACAAAATCTTGTACAAAACTTTTGAAAGTGCATAAAATACATGTTCTAGTCTTAGTTGGCATGTAAATGAAGCGTAGTATAATAAAACGAGCTGTGGGTGCATTTGCTTCAAAGTGACATTGTCGTAGAGTAAAACCAAAAACCAATTTCTTCTGAATTACATAGCATCACATACAAAATTAATTTGCAGGGTAAAAGATAAAACTGAACAAGGATTTTCAGCAAATATGAATTTGCATAGTTAAACTAATCTGTATGCATTTTAAACAATAATCATATAATTTCCATTTGACCAGAATGATTTTTAAAAAAATAAATATTTGAACACACTTAACCTCTTGACAAACAATGGTGTCTAAGGAAGTCGTTTATTTGAAGTGGCATTGTTAACATAGAGTTCTCCAGACTGTACACTAACATCACATTTTAACCTGCTTAAATGTTACAGCAGAATGTAAAATTAAAAAATAAAATCTAACTTTGACAGCTGTGCAGCGGAGACAAATATACTACTATTTTTCACATGAATCAAGAGATTGCTCAAAGACAAAATAAAGGAAAAAAAATAAATAAAAAGGGAGATTATGAATATTTCAGGAGATTATTAACAGATTATGAAATAAAAGAATGATTAAGTTCAGGGTCATTGTTCAAGGAGAGAAGCATAAGTGAAGTAACAGAAGGATGATTTCAGGGTCATTGCTTAGGTAGAAATATGAGTAATGTAAAGGAATGGGTGGAAAAAGACAGAGGGAAAAGGAAGAATTTTAAGATATAGGAAATATTGGACTGAAAGTAAATCATTTGACACCAGCAGATGAAAAATGAGCAAATAGGGCAGAATGGGTTCAATTTAATGAAGACTTTTTTTAGCATGAAATTATTTCTCAAAATGAGAAAAATGGAAGAATGAATTAGTTCTGTAAAAGAAAACTTTTTTTTCGTTTTTTTTTGGTAATTCTGAACCCTCTACCATGGGAGAGAAATTAGGTGAACTGCTCATATCGCCAGGATAGCTGCAAAGGTCTGATGTCGCCTTCTCCTATCTTATATAGTGTCATCTGTTTCCTGTTGCAGTATGTTCTTCTCAGCCTACTGGTAGTCGTGTAGTTCCAGTATTATGTTTTTGCCATGTTTGTGTGCATTCATAAAATGATTTTGCCTTTTAGAATTATGATTTTATTTTTTAAGTAACAAACTTAAATGAAACAGAAAGGGCTGAGACACTTTTCTCACCTGCATCAGTACCACCTTCTTGACAAAAACGTTTCAATTTTTGTTCCAACTCCCTCTGCCGTCTTCTCCTCATCACAGCTTCAGGATTGGAAATGGAACGTGTGAAACTCGTCTCTGGTAGCTCTGAATACAGCTGCTCAGCTATTCCATCTTTTTTAGCTTCTTCAGCAGCCTGAAAAATATTTACAAAATCAATATTTCAATACCATACTTCAATGATACTAAAGAGATAGACCATAATATTCTGGTTGATCAGAGATATCTCTAAATCCCAGATGAAAAGTAAGAAGCAAAAATTATGTTTTCATGAACAAAGGTATTTAATCAACAAAAGTTCTTTCTTAAAAAAAAAACTTGTGAACATCCATACATCTATCTAATCGATTTTATTTTTTCAAATGAAAAACTTTCTTTTTTATGTTTGTGGTGTATTCATCAACATTGTGGTGACACAACGCCTTTAAATTGCAGCAATTTTTACTGTCAACTCTCAATAAGTCAACGCCTTGTAATTCAAATATTCCTGAATCTTGACATCTTCATTGAGTGAGATTCACGCTCTTGAAAAGGCTCTGGGAACTTTCTATAACTTGAAAGCTTTAGTTCCCTTGAGATTTTGAGTTATTAAGAGTTAACAGTAAATCATTCACATTATAAAAACATCTTTGTTTTGTGCAGTAAATATAATTCCCTGTAAATCAAATGTTAATATTTTAAACTTTGATGAAAACTAACATTGTATAACATAAAATTTTAACAGGATGAAATCATACCGAATGTAAAGTTGAAGAAAAAAGTTCAACACCAATTAACATTTCCTGTTTTTGGCTTTCGCACATTAACTTTTCTTGCATAATTATTCACAATAATCTCTCGAAAACAATGCACCTTTAATTATCAGTCATCAGTGGTGCATACACAAATGATTAAAGGAGCTGTATTGTGAACAGTGGTGTGCCACTGATGATTAAACAGAATCTTACTTTCAACATTTCTTTTTTCTCTCTCTTTTTCTTTTCTTTTTTCTCACGCTTGGAAAGTTTTCGTTTAAAGTTTTCATTGTCACATGCATCCATGCTGGAGATCTAAATTTTGATATGCAAGGGAAATAAAATATTCAAAAATAAACAAAGGTTTAACGGAAAATAAACTTAAATGCATATTAGAAAAGAATAAATTAACACAAAAGGAAATTTAGGAACGGTTTGAAACATGCAAATGAAAATAATGCATGGTATTTTGCAAAAAGATTTAATAAAATAAAAATTTGAAGCATAATTTTAATAAACAAAGGAAAATAATTCAAAATGACAAACAAGATATTAACCATTCCGCTTTTTAAAATACAACTATTTCAAAATGCAATAAGATTAAACCATTCTGTCATCTTAAAAATAATTATTTTTCATTTAAAAACATG
The DNA here is from genome assembly GCA_038373865.1 of Uloborus plumipes. Taxonomy (NCBI): domain Eukaryota; kingdom Metazoa; phylum Arthropoda; class Arachnida; order Araneae; family Uloboridae; genus Uloborus; species Uloborus plumipes. The sequence goes on along the minus strand of JAXGGA010001607.1, from coordinate 44,500 downwards.
CAGCATGGTCTTTGAAACAAATGCAAGTCTATAGCTTTATCAAAAATGAGTTCTAGTTTTTTGTTTTAAAAGTTGGGCATTAAAAATTAAAAATAAAAATTTACTTTTTAATGGTTAAGTATGTGAGAGAAACATATTTAATTACTTGTTAAGAGAAAAACAAAGAGGGGGGGGGGGTGCTTTAGGACTCATGACAGGACTTATTTTAATGCCATTTTTTGGTACCTTCACAAAAATCATATTTTAAAATCGGTACTATCACAAAAATAAAGTATTGCAATCAGCACCTTCACAAAAAAAGGGCACATTCATAAAAACATTAAAAACAATAGTTTGACACCAAAATTACTAACAAAACACAATGCTTAACTGATTTGTATGAACATCCCATGAGTAGCGATTTTTTAGCAGTAACTGATTTTGAGTCATTTTTAGCGAAAGTGAAACAACAAAATTTTTGTGCAAATCTTTTAACATCCTTTTTTGGGTTGAAATTTTTTAGATAATTTCTTGAACAGTGTACAGTACAAAGCCTATCGAGCTGAAATACAACTGTATTTTTTTAAGTCCAAAACCTTTGTACTCAATATTTGAAAACTTGTAGACATAGTCAGCAAGCAAAACCGCTCCCTTGAAAAAGTTCTGGATTCATCCTTGTGCTGAATAACACATCAGATTAAAGCTGCCCCCCCCCCCACAATAATTCTTCAAATATAATGTAAATGCAGTTTGGAGAAATTTCTGTATGATGGGGAAATTTTCTGCACACCTACAAATGCTAATTATAATTCATAAATACTGTTCTTTAGACTCAATAAAATACTCACATAAGACTTCTCATCCATTCTTCTGAGGAGGAAACGCCCTTCCCTGTCGTCTCTGTGCCAGTCCAGCTGAACCAAGAGAGGCTTCTCCTCAACCTGAAGTTTACGTTCCTCTGCAAAATTGACAAAAAAGATAAGTTGCACTTCAGCACTTCCAGGAATTATACAGGGTGAGCACAAATGATGCACCATTTAAAAAAATCATATGTTTGAAACATTCAGCCCATATTACAATAAGCGATACCTGAATATAAAGAAAGCTAAAGTCACGCTTTTTTCAATACTTTTTGGCCTACATCCTCCGCTCCTCACAAAGCGCCATACTTTGCTAAATCCCTTCCCCCTTTGTCATATGCCACACTATTTTTCATAAACTTATTCTTGTAATAAAATAATTTTGGAAAAAAATAGAACCGACTTCAGTTGGAAATTGCTCTAAAAAGTAAAAAATAATTTTTTTCTTTGAATACCATCGAAACTACTTTTAAACATAAGTTTTGAAGTCGGCGCAAAAACAATGTATAGAATCATACGCAACTAATAATTCAACTATATACATTTTAATGGATCCAGGTTCTTTAAAAGCATTCGCATACATTTCATTCATTACCACACATTCGTGTAATGGTACAAATATTCTGCTTTTAATTTTCAATGGTTTCTCTGAAAAATGTAGGCAAAATATGGTTAAATATCATTTGACCTATCGTTTTTGCGCCGACTTCAAAACTTATGTTTAAAAGTAGTTTCGATGGTGTTCAAAGAAAAAAATTATTTTTTACTTTTTAGAGCAATTTCCAACTGAAGTCGGTTCTATTTTTTTTCCAAAATTATTTTATTCTTTTTAGTGTAAGTGTACTTATGAAATAAGGTAATGTTTCCATTACGGAACTTCACCTAATTTTCTTAAGTAAATGCTCCATAAAATAAACTGAAAAAAAAAGGAAGAAACTATTAACGCTTCTAAAATTATAAACGATTGACCCTTAGGCAAGGATTCAAGTGAAACACCATTGCAATCGCTTCGAATTACAATCGCTACTGGAAGTGAAGTACATTATCATCAACTTAACTTGGCATTGACGTCACTACGGTTGGAGCCAATAAGAGCTCACAAGCAGTCAGTGATCTCCTCTTATTCGCCAAGTAGGCTGTGACGTTTTATCTAGCTCGTTTTTCATAGGCAAACGTCACGCTGACGTCACGATGTTTTTATCAAGAAACGTTCTAATGTAATTCATTTCCAGTAGCGATTGTAATTTGCGATCACCTGTTTCACTTGAATTCCTGCCTAAAAATAATCTTTGTTATTCTCTGGTATTTATTTGTGTACTAGCTTAATCAAAGCCATTTAAATATCAACTGTTTGTCAACTAATTTATATATCAAAGCAATTCTTGTTTCTCGTTGTTCATAAGATTTTAACACATACTACGTACGTTACCGCTAATGAGTTTCATATTAGATTTAGTTAAGCCTTGGTTCAAATTTTTCATCATGATTACTATTAATATTGCTGTTGCGAGGCAAAAAATTTTTGCAACAATGGATTGAAAATTTAATCATTTAATAGGGAAATGACACGAAATTTACTGTTTTCCATAATAACTTTTTTTCTAGTAAACCAATATCGTCATATGAGTACATGGTACCTAAGTTACACCATCTCCTATCGATTGAAAAAAAATCGTCCAAATCGGTTCAGTAGATCTGATGTTATGTGCGAACAAACAAAAAAAAACTTACACTTTGAATTGATAACCTCCTCCTTTGTTGAAGTCGGTTAAAAAATGTGTGATGTCACACTTGTTTTTACCTCCCCCCCCCCCCAAACTACCACAATTTGGGAAAATCCCTCTCACGCAAAGAGAGACATCATTTATGGACAGAGCAAAGTTTTTTTCAGTTACAAATGTTTGATATGTGCTCCTCTTGTGTTGTTGTTATTTATGAAATCACTCGGGTACCCGAGCCCGAGTAGACAGATCTACCTGATTTTACGAGTAGACAGATCTACCTGATTTTACGGTAGAAAAAGTACAGCTTCAGTTTTAACGAGCCCCATTTTAGGTGGAAGTTTGATTTAGCTCAGAGCGCTCCGTTCTTTTGATCCACACCAAGGGCCGAGCAAACCCCTGGTCTAGTACCCCCAGAGATATCGTTTCACATGGAGGACTTTGTGACCACGACCCTCAGCAGATCAAAGATCCACTGCCTTGATTAATGGTGGCTGGGGGACATTAAAAATGTCGTGGTCACAAAGTCCTCCAAGTGAAACGATACCTCTGGGGGTGCTGGGCCAAGGGTTTGCTCGACCCTTGATTCTGGTTCAAAAAGAACAGAGCACTCTTCAGGGTCCTATCCCGGTTAAACCACGAGTTGTGGTAAGTACGGGGGACCCTGGAGTGTGTGAAGACCCTTGATTTACGTCGCCCAGCCACCATTAGTAACAACGGTGGATCTTTGATCGGCTAGAATCGACGACTTACCAATTGGTCTACCACGGTCCTGTCCCTCGTTACAGAACATTTGTCTAATCTATAATCTAGTTTGTCCCACAAATTATGTGATTTTCTATAGCAGAGCTTTGACACTGTATATCATGCATCTATGCCAAAAACAACAAAAAATTCAAGAACACATTTGCATTACATTACAAACCATTGAATGTGAGAAACATCAAAAGAGCGTAATGAGCAAGATTAGAGATTAGATTTTGTCAAGTAACAAAAGGTTCCTACAGAGAGTATTTGAAATTGAACATTTTCTACAATGTGCACAGCTGTTGCACAGCTGTGTAAAATTGAAGAGTATGGGGGGGGGGGGGAGGACTTTGGATAATTCTCTTTACACTCATGTATCACTTTATACATGAAGCAGTTTTGAAATATGATTTTTTTAAGTTGAGAAATCATTTGTGCTCGCAGAGTAGTAGGCAAATTAATTATGCATTAGTAGTCAACATTTAATTTACCGATAGATCATAGACAATGTTACATTTCTCTGCTTAAGACTACCTTGCTTAATTGTATGAAGATTTTCTCTTACATTTCTTTATATTAAAATATATCTCGAAATTTTTGTAACTTTTATTGAATTTGAAAGAGAATCGACATGAAATACTTAATATCAGAATGATCTTTGAGAATTGATCAAATATAAACTGTAAAAAGTGGTAAGGAGCAACTAGAGCTTCCTAGTCCTACAATGATAAAACTACTAAAATATCATTTTTCAATATTTTTTATAGGGATGGACTGGATATCCGGTAACTATCCGGTTATCCGACCTATCCGGCTGATATTTTAAGTATCCGATACTTCCGGATATCCGATCCGGCTGACTGCCCCGGATACGGATATCTGGAAGATTTTTGCAGGATATCCGGCAAAGTATCCGGTATTGATGTGGGAGACATCCGGGATTGATGTGAGGGTTATCCGGTATGATGAGAGAACCTAATTGAATATTTTCTTTTTTACAAAAATCCCAGTTAAAAAATTCATTGTTTGATAAACCTTTTAGATGATGTAATTACATTTCATCTTTCTTTTTTACCAATTTTTGCTTCTAAAACAAAAATTACATGTTATTCCTTCGACTTTGTACTGGACATGGAAGCATTCTGCATATTTGATTTTTCACAATTTCCAGATAAAGTATGATTGTCTTCAGCTTTTCAAAAATATTATAGTTAAAATATTTAGAAAGAAAAAGCTACAAACCTTCAAGGATTAATGTGCGAAAAAAGGTTGAAAAAACTTACGATCAGATCACATCGTTAGTTCATAAAAATTAATCGCAGTAGCTTTTAATATAAATTCTCAGATTATTTTATTTATTGAATTCTTTTATTTTTAGTTTTTGTACTTCTAACAAAAATTGCGATCTATTAACACCCAATGATGTTGTAATTAGATATTTTTTACTTTGCCACTATTATTGCTTTATTATAATTGAAAATAACATGCAATAAATAACCTATCTAACATTGGCCGGTCATTTCAGCGAAAATGTTGCAAGTCAGTCCCGATTCTTCAGAATTTTGGTAATTAATTTTAATATTTACCACGTATTTCTTAATTTGTTCTTTATCTAATTGTGTGTAACCAAGTATTACTTATTTAGGCATAAGCCATTTATAAAGGACTCAAAAAAAAAATCTTTGGAAAAAGAAAGAAAATTGATCTGCCCCAGCTTTGAATTGCTAGGACTTAAAATGCAGTTTCAGATTAAGCTGAAATGCAACAAAATCATTTGCAATGCACAGCACAAAAAATTCTTCTGACACCCTTTCTGCTGATTTTTTATGTTTCAAACTGTCCACTCTGTTACAAGCCTTTCAGAAATAAAATAAGCAATTGCATTCAATGTGATATCTTTTTAAAGAAGTACAAGTACTGTATCTACTGTGATACATTTGATACATTGAATTATATAGTCAGCAACTAAGATAAGTGTAAAATTCTTTGCTGATGATAGTTAATTTGCACTGTGGGATGTCCACTCCGTTACAGTCACAGTCGCATTAATGGTGCAAAAAATATTTTTTCTTGAAATTGCAGACAGAATTAGTTTTAGGATGTTTAGTCCATTTTATACTTGTTCTTTAACTTTTCTTTGCAATTAGAAATATATTTTTCAAACCTCATTTGTCTCCTCTGTTACACAAAGTGGTCAAACTATTCAAAACCCTTAATGAATGACTCAAATACAAGCCATTTACATTTTATTATGCACAAATAAACAAAGAATAATTTTTTAAACAACGATTAGTTGGCGAAAATTACTTCATTTGATAAACTTAACTCGACAATTTCAGACATGATTTGTACCATTTTGCCTGGAATAACCCATAAATATAATATTTGCATCAAAGAATATCTTTATTTTTTCAAAATTAAGTTGAATTTCGAGGTGATTGTTTAAGAATTAGTTTATTAATTTGTTTTTAAAAAAGTGAATGTGTTTAGCATGACTCTAAATGTATTTAAAGTGATAATTTGCTACTTTTAAGAATGTGTGTCTTAATTTTTTTTTCACTACAGTAAAATTTCAAGTTGATTATTTAAGCATAAGTTTACTTATTTGTTTTTTAAAAAGTAAACAACTTTAGCATAACTCTTAAAAATATATTTAAGCTGCTGGTTTGAATCTTCAGAAAATATGTACCTTTGTTTTTTGGAGTTGAGTAAAATTTTTCATTGATTATTTGAGTATAAATTTATTATTATTATTATTATTTAACACACTAGTCCTGTTTTAATATTTTCTTCTTTAACTTGTATGTTAGAAAAATTACATGCGTATTATTCTTACAAAAAAGAATTTCAAAGTAAAATTTTGCTTTATATTGTTGCAAAATTAGAAATAATAGAATGTGTTACTTTGTAATGAAGTTTAAATTCATAAAATTCTAACAAAATATGTATTAATTCGAAAAAAAAAAATGTTTATCTGAGCTTAGTTTTTTTTTCTTTTTTCTTTCTTTTTTTGTAAATCAATTATCGGTATATAATATTGGTGAAATATTTAATTACTGTATCATTTACGTAGAAACTTATTGAAATGATATTGAAACAGAAGAGCTTTAAAATTTAAACTAAGAATAATTAAAAGTTTAAACTTTGAGTACATACAGAAATATTTAATTCTATCTTTTAAAGTTTTGTATCTTTTGATAAAAATACATAATTTAGAAAGAAATCACAATATGCTAGTGTTTCATTTCATATGTAGCGCTACTCCTGTACAATAAAATAGAGGCTTTAAAATTTAATTTGAATGTATTTCATAGGGATGCACCGATAAGCAAATTTGCCGATTACCGATTAATCGGTTGTTGATAATCGACCAATTAACGATAAGGATGATTGTTTTTAATACTACCAATTTTGCCGTCACTGTTTTTTCTCTTTTATACAATTCCGAGTTTAGAAATAGTAAGTAATTTATTTCCAAGAGAAGATTTTTTTTTCCATTTTCCCAATTTTCACAAAATAATTTCAATATTTTATCAAATTTCTTAGAACCAATTTTCATATTATTGTCAATAACATTACATTAACACATTGTTAATTATGTTAGTTGGACATAAAAATTCAGAAAAAAGGGAAGGGAGTCTGTACTCCAATTTAGGAGTACTTTTAATTTAATTTTTTTAGTAATTAGTAGCAATTTAATTCAAGACTTTTATTCTTTGTGAAAATTAGAAGTTATCTAAAACACTGTACTAAGGAGGAAACTGTCGCCACATGAAAAATGTTACAACATTGTCTACGTATATTTATTCAAAGTAGGAGAAATAATCGGCAAAGTGGCCGATTATGGCCAATTAATCGATGCATCCCTAGTATTTAACATGTTCTTAAAGAAATAATTCGAGAAACAATTTTGATTTGTTGTTTTGAAGCTGCATTACATAAAAATAAGCGAACATGCAATGTAATTGTAATGCTGGATATCCGGTATCCGGCTTGAGATGAGCCTCCGGATATCCGATATCCGGTATCCGGCAAAATCACTATCTGGTCCATTCCTAATTTTTTATGTAGTAAAAGATATTTGTGATGTATGGTTCAAAAAAGAAATTGAAAATTGTTCAATATCTAACTTAAGGTTATTTAAAAAAAAAATAAAGTGCGTATTTAGTGTTTATTCCAGAATCAACTCAAAAGTGAAATATTTACACAAAAAACAAGGTGTAGAGAACTCTGTTAGTGATTTAAATAAATTAGACAATGCAATTGCAGGTTATTCAACCAATTCAACCTTTAGATAGATATTCAAATTTAAGCCTTAGAAATTGAAATACGACAAAATTATGACATCTATTTTTAAATGATCTTAGTGTTTCAGCTTGGTATAAAAAATTCTGAAACAAACATTTACCAACAAGAAAAGAAAACAAGATTTAAACCAAAGTCATTCACTGAGCAAGAACATTCAAACACAGAAAAATAGTAAATTAGAGGTTGCATGTTAGCAAACATAATTAAATTATTAGCATGATAGCGCAGTATAGACAGTTTCGCGATTTCAATGCCATGGTAACTCACCTCCATTTTCATGGATTTCATACAAGGCATATTCGGGTATTGATAACATTCTGATATCGGGACGGAATTTTTCGATGAGGGTTTCGAGGACATCTTGCGTTGTGGCGGTGCTCGCTACCCGAATGCATTTAGTGGCTACTTTCTGACCAGCATCTTGAAAATAGAATCGCATAGCTCCATGGAATTCTAATTCCTAAAATAAAGAACAATGATTTCAGTGAAGTTAAAATAATTGAAAAAGATGTTTTGAAAATTAGACTATACCATACCAGGTCAAATATTAATTTATATTCAATAAATTCAACGAATTTTAACAAGATTATTTATTCCATGCCTCACAATGAGGATTTCCCCCTTATTCTCTTGCTTTATTTTCCTTTTCCTTTTTTTTTTAAGGTTTCCCTGTGTGTACACACACACGGAACTTTTCTACTCTATCTCAATTCTCAAGCAAGAAGTTTTAGAAATGACAGCTTCCAACATTACTCATTTTTATTAAGCTGGATAGACAAAAGCCAGAAAGTCGATGGAATTTGGATTATTAGCTCGATTTTATAAAAACAAAAGCAACTGTTGAGAATTTGTGCAATGTAGTAAAAAAAAAAAAAGAGAAAAAAAAAGCAGAAGATTTGTAGGAAATTTTAAGAGGACACTCCCCCCCCCCCCCACTCAAACGAGGGATGACTTTTGGCACATGTACAAAATGCAAAACATTGAAATTCAGTTTCAAATTTTTGCTTCTGACAGTTTAGAAGCTTGAGTTGAAAACTAAAATTGCCACTTTTCAGTTCTTCTAAAAATTTGAAATCCCCCCCCCCTCCCACAGGAAACTTGGTGGGAAACATTCAGTTTTCTTAAAAATTTGAATTTCAGCCATTAAACATCATTGATACATCCACTTTTGGAAAAAATCATGTTTTTATAAAACAAGTTTTCAAAAAAATCATTCGAGTTGCAAATAGATGCAAGGCATTTTTTAAGCTGTGAGCAAAATGTTATATACAGTGGCCGCCGCTTATAAGAATCACATTTGTTCGAAACAAGTTTTGATTCAACAAAGCAGCTGATTCAACAAAGCGGCTTTTTCAACACAGCTGGATTTTGTTCCGTTTTTGACGATCTGATTCATTGAAGCATGCAGTTGATTCAATAAACCACTGATTCAATTGACCGCATATTTTTAAGGTTAAGTGGCATTTTTATTTTCAGCTCGACTGTCTCAAGTGCAACAGCACACACTAGCAGTTGTTCGTCTCTTCCCATGAAATCCAACGGGATCACGACGAAGACAATCGCAGTACTTTTAAAGAAAATAAATAAAAAAAAATAGCTTCTCCAATGGAGATCGAAGTACGTGAGACAATGACAGGGAACGTTATGGCTGCGATCTCGACCGGTCGCGAATTAAGATCTTTATCCGCTACGAGACGAGAGACAAAGACGGGAAAAAAATGAGATTCAGCAACTTGTCAAAAAGACTAGACTCTGGTGCTGGAGGGGTCGGCTACAAAGTGCGGTGCGCCCCTGCACAATCCGCTTGTCCGGTTTTGAATAAGCGAGAGAAAGTAGGGTTGAACTGGAAATCGCTACCAATTACTTCACACGTTAAATCTCTTCCAATTAATTCGTGTAGAAATTTCTGCATGAACAAATTCTCAAACATTTACACGCCTTCTCCACTTAAAAAAGAAGTTAACCAGTTTGTTTGATTTATGTTAATTTACCCATTCATTTACGGATGAAGAAAAAGTCAATTTCAAAGTAGTCGATCCAATTTAGGTAGGGCACTGCCTTGCCTCTCTTCCTCAAACAAAATATTTGCATAAGGGTTACTTTTTATTGAATAAAATTGTCAAAAGTTCTGCAAAACTAACAGACAAAAAAAGTTTCTAAAGCTGATAATTTTTAAGAAATCGAAAGTTAACTTAAAGTTCAACTCAGCACCGATCTTTATCGTGAAAATTATTTTGAGGTTGAAAGTAGGCCCCTCCGCCGCGCGTTCTCGCGGTGGTCAAGTGGGTAAAACCCAATTGCGCAATCATGGAATTCCTAATTAATCAGTCATGGGCACCCCCGCAAGTGCTGCCTCACTGAGTGGATCATTTTATTTCTTACAAGATTGTACCCAAGCGTTCAAATTATTTCGTGCTCCAGCATTGTGAAAATTATTGTTCTAAACAAAGGGGAACAGTGTCTAATCGAGCACAGGGTCATTCCATGGTAACTCAGGTTACATTTGATACACTTATGCCTGGTTTAACACTTATTCTAATGAAAAAAAAAAAATGTTTTGGAAAGGTTATTGATTTTTTTTTTATATTTTAAACTACTTTTGACAAATTTAGGAAATGCAAAATATGTTAATACATATAATAGTTGAACCAATAAATTAATTTCTGTTGGAAACTCAGGTTACCTAAAACAGACATCTGACATACTTAAAGTTCACTAAGAGCTTGAAATTCTGCTCTTGTTAAAATTTTTGATTGATACAAAGTATTGTACATAAATATATAGATTCTAAGCTATTTTAAAACTTACATTTGAATGTAAACTACAAATATTTTTTTCATTAATTATTCTAACTCAGGTTACAAATTGTTGGTAACTCAGGTTACACATCACAAAAATTCTTTCAATATTATTTTTTTCTTAGTAATTAATTTAAGCTATCTGAAAAAAAAACACTGTTGCCAATAGAATTTAACGTATTTTTGACAAAATCAAATAAAAATTATCCAAAAAAATTTGTTTTGAAAAATGACTTGCATGTCCCACTTTCTATGGAATGACCCCACAGTATTTCATGAGATCTCTCTCAGAAAAAAAAAAATACTCCCTGCATATCAAACAGTAACACCTGTGTCAATAGAATCGTTTTTACTTCGTTAATCGTGTTAAATATCAAATGATTAGAAGTATGGTAAATTCCATGCAGCCAGACCATGATAGCACTTCGGCATTGATCCGTGTCACTCAGGCAGCCAAGTGATCAAGGGCGGATCCAGCTTCTGGTTAAGGAGGATGTCATTTTCGGGGGGGGGGGGGGGCAAAGTGCAATTTTTGTGCGAGAACGGGGGTATTTGGCGATTGTTTTCATAATATAAGTTGCAAAAAATGCAGTTTTATGCTATATTTGTTCGATAAGGGGGGGGGAGGTCTTGACCCCCATGACCCCCCCCCTTTTGAATCCGCGCCTGCAAGTTATCTAAATTTGAGGTGGTCACGGTCAGAATCAGCCCTGGCATTTACTTGCGTTATTCAATAATTTCTTTCGACACAAAGACCTGAACAAGGTGCGACATTCTTCCCCAGTTACATAAATGTCAAGTGCAACAAAACGGAGCTCTTAAGAGCGCCATTTCATCCTTGGACCGAGTCATTACAGCTACTCGTCGGGGCAGAGAAAAGGCAGCTAATGCAATTATCTAACCACCTACTCCATAACGGCCGACCGTATCGGTGCTTGTTACGGTCGGCAAGGAAAAGGCAACCTGCTGCACCGGATGCGGCGTTCCGTGCGCCTGCGTTTCCCATTCAGACGAGAGAACTGCGGCTGAGGACGGAACCATGGCCTCTTGACTTCCTACAACCGGCGATATTTCGTGGCTAGCCGAAAGACTGCTTGAGTTTATTTTTCAATTGATTCATGAATGAAGTCAGTCAATTCGCGCACAGTAAAACGGCGACTATCTCAAATCCAACAAACTGAACTGTCAAATTATCTGAACGTTCTTTACCTTCATTTTTTAAGGCGCCTGAGCATTGAGCAAGCAAAATCGAAAGTACGTAATTTGCCTATTGAACAAGCTTCCTTCTTACAACTGTGATCTTCTTTGGTAAAACCTCCCGCGCATTTACGCATGCGTCAGGTCTTCTCTGATCTTACCAAAATTGGCGTGTTAGGTAAGATAACAATGAGGGGAAGAATAATAAAAAGCATTTTCAGCCGTATTAAACAACGCGGAACGATGCTAATTTTCAACACATAGTTTAGTTGAATATGTCAAAAAGATATAGCAAATGCAAGTTTTAAATTAAAAACTTTGGACAGTTATCACCCACAACCCATCTACCCTTTTTCAAGTGGAACTGTTCGGGAGTGAGTTTCACGGACGGACAGTAAATCCTGGTCTAAGAGAGGGGGGAATCCAGATCAAAAAGAGTAAAGACAACGGAATTTAACAGCCTCATACAAGTGTGAAAGGAAAATGCACACTTTCAATTTTTGTTTAAATCTAACTACAGTGGAAGCCGGTTAATTAAATCAGCCGCTTAAATGAATCAACATTGCGTCTATGATATGGTGAAATATTCCATTCCGGTATCTTTTATTCGCACAAGCGGAGTATTCGTTTATGTTACCAGACACTATTTCAACCTTTCTCATACAGCAACTCAAAAGCAACAATTATCCAAACTAGGACTGGTTCCAAAAATGCGAATATTCGGCGCAATACTGTACATTCAGACTCAGCTCAAATACAAGAAATTCTGCCTTTGAGCTGTTTCGTGGGTACCTGAGAAGAGAAGGACCAACAGGAGGAAACACGGAAAAAAAAAAGCTCGAGGATATGTCATTTTCTCTCACATGAGAAGTGTTCGCATTCTGCTACGCAAGACACTTCATCGGTCATCAATGGTTATTTTACTACTTTATTCATGTCAACTAAAGTTGCACAACACATTTTTCGCAAAAATAAATAAATAAATAAATAAAACGATAAATACCCGTTCGTTTTTTTTTTTTTTTTTTTTTGGCGAAAATTGCTTTGGATAACGTACGTCAGCAAAATTTAATTAAAAACAATCAGTGTTCGCCACGGAATTGCAGCGCTCAATGGAACGCAACGACATCGACATGTTACGTGACTATGAAGAAAGTAACAGGTCTTCGTGGGACAGTTTTCTCGTGATTAAAAAAAGAGAAATAACCTGTCTACTATAGGTGTAATTTTTCTGAAGTTAATAAGCAACCGACAGCGTGAAATAACTCTCATATCTCTCCTTTCACAGTCAGATTGTTTTCCTTGCCAATGCCCACATCCACTTATTTACACAACCTCACATTTCCACTGCAGATCAGAACAAACAGGAATCACTTCACACAGAATTCACCCTTTCATCTCGACGAAAAGCTCAACCGAAACTGGCCCCTCCCACGAAGGAAAAAAGCGAAAATCTTCCCAATTAAGCGATCACTTTTGAAAAGACAATACGAGCAACGAAAGCAAAGAAAATGCTCATTTTTCCACGCATTCTTGCACCATTACGTTACCGGTTAGAATCGTCACGCATTGTTGGACATGGTTTTTTTGGTGGGTTCGTGTTCCCACTTTCTGAATGCAGACGCACGTTCTTGCCGGAAAGCGGTAAAGTACGTTCAAAGTGCGATTTGGTGCAAGATATTCGACAGGAGCAATAAAGCTGGTCAATGTTTCAGAACTTCGATGTTTTTTCGCAATGTTCGAGGAGAAGTCGTAGAGCTATGCTTGCTTTCAGAGTCAATATTTTGCATCAGAAAGAGAGAACCACTAGGATTAACCCTAAGAAAAAGGTATAGTTGGATTCGGTAATAAATAAGACAATTCTTTTTGAAGTATAGGCGAAGTTCAATAATTTTCGAGCTGGGCAGATGTACTTCCCTTTTGGCTGACCAGTGGTTGGAAAAGCTTTCCGTCCGACTCCTCCTCTTCCAGTCAGTCTGCCGCTAATTCTTCAAGAAGCAAATAACAGTGGACTGATAAAAAATATCCTGATTTTTAGAATATTTTATTTTTCTAACAGTTTCGGATGTTACATCTCGAATGGTCCACGTGATTCTGTCAAGAGCTCTACCCCTGGTGATAGTATCATAGAGGTAAGATGGAAAAGGTAGCTACTTACATCTTTTAAAAAAGGTCCACTAATTACAACTAAGTTTTCAAGAACCACTGCTGCACTGAACTGTAATCTAGTACAAGGAAAGCTTCTCTCTCGTCTCAAAGTTTTATGCTTTGAGGAATTATTTTTTAGAGAGATAAAAAGCAACAAGCAAGCAAATACCGAAGAGTTCAATTGCAGCGTGCTGAGACTTTTGTGCTGACTATTACAGCCTGCTGTCCATTGTAAAAGTTTACGTTTAATTTAATAGGTTTTACCCCAAACTTGACATGAAATAGGAACTACTGACAGTTGAAAATAAAAATGAGATTAGAACCAAAATTTTCAAAACTGCGTTTTTTCACTGAAAATAAATTATATCCCAGCACCAATGGCTTCAAAAAAAGCGGCAAATTCCGAACTCATTTCGTTTGCCAGAAAATAGTGAATTCAATACTCATTTCAGTATTGGACCATAAGTTTTTGTGCTTCTCCTGTAAAATTTAATCTTTGGCCCTTTCCTTATTTTCAATTTGTTTTCATGGAAGACCCAGGAGGGATTTCAGAAATTTCGGTGTACCCCTGGCATCAGAAAAGAAACATTGCCATCCTGATCAATATAAGTGCAACTTACAACATTACGGATTACGATTTCATTGAGGCGAGCAAAATCTTCTGATTAAACGAGGCTACTCATTCGCATCAAATTTCCTATCTGGATGGGGAATTGGAAACTTTCTATCGGGGCGAGCGAAAGTGGATTCTTGCTTCCGTTTCGGAAAACCCACAAGGCTGAGGCTGAATGGAAAGTAACAAGACTGTTCCCGTTTTAGTTCTGCTTTGAAGCTTTCCCGCGAATTTATAAAAACCCCGTGAGAACGCGTCAATGGCGACACAAATCACCGCTACGGAAGAATACGTCGATAACATCCAAGGCATGTCGATCCCTGAAGATCAGGAGGAACAAGGATTTTAATCCGGTGATCATTAAACGCAAAAGCTGGTGCTTCAGACAACGGAAAGTCACGGCTGATCCTTTGAAAACTATTAAGATTCTTTAGATGAAATAAGTAACCGTTTACTTGGATTTTGTCCCCATCAACCTCTAACAGGAAAAAAAAAAAAAAAACAAATCTGTAGGGATTTCGAATTTGGAAAATAGACATTAACGAACAATCAAACGTAAAATATTAGAGTAGAATTGTAGTATAGTATGCTTTATGTACATTTAGGTTTCATTGTGATTGACCCGAATCGAATTTGTATTTATAATTGCGCTAGTCAGAACGAAGACTATGAAGGTAAAAAGGTTTTGATGCTAGACTTATAAACGAGACCTCCCAAATTGATATCAAAAAATGATATTCTGACAAATGACAAGTCTCGTAAAATGTTTAATCTCTTTTTATATTCATCGCCTAACATATTTATTTCTAACAGAAAGTAACACATCAATATGCGTTTGAAAACACATTAGAAATTAAGTCACCGGCAGAAATTGCAATAATATTTTATTTTTACTTTCGGTCCATAAATTCTTTAACTGGTAAATTAATTCATAACATCAAAACCTCGATTGTGTTTCGCTATTTTTTTTTTTTTTTTTTATCATTTAACTCATCTTGATCTTAATTAAGTTGTATTTCTGTTATACTTCGATTATTTAAGCTCCTTTTTTGGTTGGCCACTTGCGCTAAAAACATTGTAGTTATTTCTGGTGGAACGTTCGCAGACTTTGGTAACAAAAAATGTCCTAAGTGACAATACTGAAATTCTTTGAAAAGAACTAACGAAAAAAGAGAAGGGCAACCGATGGATAGCAATCCTTGCAATGTCCATTTTCATTCAGAAAAAAAAAAAAAGCTTTCTCAAGAGTACTGCTGATGGCACGTGGCCATTGTCGTTTCAATTGCCTCCCGTGGCCGTTGTCAATCCAATTTCCCGTAGACGTTTTCAATTCAATAGCCGTTGAACAGTCTTACGATTCCTGGAAGGCACAGACAGTTTTATCTTTTTCTTTCAAAATCTATTGAGAAAGACTTATTGTTGGCCTTCTCGGAAAAAAAAGAGCAAGAACAGCAATAGCCTCGGACGTCGAGGTATACGGAATTTCCTAGTATGTTCTCAATACATTGCTAATGATGCCAATAAGATAAGAGCTGTTATTGTGCTACTTCGCTTATTTTGAATGGGAGCAACGTTACATTAGAATGTACGAGTAATAGAGATTATAGGAATGTTTCTCTTCATTACATCGATAATTGTTTATGAAATACATAGAGATTAAGCAAAAAGCAAAATATACAAAGAAGAATGCAGACAATTCTTTTTTTGAAAGCAACCACATGTTTAAAGCTACAGCAGTCGAAAGTCTTTGTCAGGCCCGTCCTTTATGGGGGGGGGGGGGTCGGTATCGTTGTGGGGGGGGCAATTGCCCCCCTGACTTTGAGAAATCAATGTATTTACACATAAGTGGGCGTGGTTTTTATGTTTTCCAATGAAATTGCAGTGTTTAGCCCCTTTACCCACCCCCTGAAAAACTTGAAATGACGTCCCTGGTCTTAGTGCAAAATTCAAACGGAGAGGAGACAATAAGAATTAAATTTATTTCTTAGCATAATTAGAGCCACAATGGCCGGAGAAATGAGAGCGGGCGGGGGGGGAGGGGTTACCCCTTTAACCTTTTGTTTTAGGCCATGTCTACCACCATTACGTACTATTGGTATGTACCATTTGCCAATCCTGATACGTGCCTATATATTCAGATAAAATTTTAATGATCTAACCTCGAAGGAGAATATTTTAGTGGCAGTAATGGCTTCCACTATAACCGATCCTGCGTTACAACGGGGTTCTATTGATATACGCCTGACACGGATGCAGCCTTGAACAGTCTTATTACAGACGAGATTTAAACACAAACTTCATTTGAATATAGATGAATAGAAGAATTCTTATATTCTGGGAAAGAGAGTTACGCGCAAACGTAAACAAAGAGCGGGAAGAGCTTCCTTGCATGAAACAGACCACATGGTCGAAGAGACAAGAGCGTAAACACAGCCGAGGGTTTATGTCTGCTGGCCAGGTAAGTTGCATCAAAGCCATCCACACCACTCGGGCGGAAAATAGAATGTATTACGATGTTACTGACGGGCCGATGCCAGTTGCAAAAACATGTACATCACGAGGGAGTGCCACGAGTCCACGAACTATTGGTGAATAAACAAAGGGGATGGGAATCCAGGAATAATCGAAAGTGAACAAAACTATGATAATGGCGGAAGAACGACACTTAACAAAATCATAAATTGTAGAGCATGGCAGTCGATTAACTAACTGGTCGGTGGAATAAGGTGTTTACCAAAAAAAAAGTGTGTGTGAGGGGGGTGGGGAGTCGCTATAGAGCTACTTTTGGACTGTCAAAGTGAAAGTAGTTTTAACTGGAATTTTTACTGGAGGTTTTTACCGGAATCGTTGATTTTTTTTTTGTCCATTGGAATTCAAGTCATCCGAGTCAAACTATACATCATTTTCAGTCTGAAAACGATTATGAGGTTCACACTAGCTAATAAAAAAGTTCATGATTTAAACAAAAAAAAAAAAAGTGACTACTCTACTTAAAATTTTTACTTCGTCACACACAGAGAATTTTGAATTTTCAGATTTAATAAAGAGAAACTTTTTCGAGTCAAAAACAGTAATTAAACAAGAAAGAAGAGTCAACAAGTTGTTGATGAAATGTTTGACCCATTGTTGTCCTGAACGTATGAAAAGATAAATAAGAGATAATGAAAGTATGTATTTATCACCGCAGCGCACTTTATTCGAGACACTTAAAGCTTGCCTAGTTATCAGAAAACCATGCTACTAAATCAGTAGAACATTTTCAACTGTCACAACACAGGCAAAGTATCACAGCACAGTGATAACGCTTAAACACGAAGAAGATGAAATCGCAGCCTAGTGTTCACTTTTAAAAAAGAAAAGGAATTCCAACAATATTGGAAAAAACGAAAATGGCTTTAAAAATCAATGCATTTACTATAGGCATAACTTGGCCTTGTAAAGCAGGAGGGCAAAGTGAAAAAAAAATATTATATTGAGAATGAACATTTATTTTTACTCAGGGATAAAAACAGTTCTAAGCAGGGTTGCAAAAAAGCCGGCTTTTTTTAAAAAAGGCCAGACCGGCCGGCTTTTATTAAAAAAGCCGGTCTTTTTTGGCCTTTTTCAAAAAAAGCCGGTCTTTTTTGGCCTTTTTAAAAATATTATACTTTACACTTATACTTTTGACTTCTATGCATTTTAATCAGGTAACCCATATCAATTTAAGTAATAAAACAATACTTTTGTGAAATGATAAAAGAAATATTTACACAAAAACTGCAAATCATTATAAAACATCAAATAATAATGTCATAGCATATCACTGCTGGATTAGTTGGTTTGAATTTGAATAAAATGCAAAGAGCGAACATCCCTTTATTTAAACTCTGCTGAAAAGAAAAATATTAGAATTGTCTGAAGACACATGTCAATTGGACAAAAAAGCGCATCCTGCACTATTTGTAAAATGATATGAAGGTATCATGACCAGCACTCTTTAGTGAAAGCAAGGCATTATCTCCCTTCCTAGAAACTATGGCCCCTTAATAAAAGGGAAGGCAAACCCTGTGTCCTTAAGCAATAACAGGAGTCTCAGAATTCAGTAGAGGCTTGTGCGGAAAGAAAGGGTGAGATATCATTGGGAACAATCCTTCAAATTGAGTGACAGGAGCACCAATGTACAAAAGGATTAAAAGTTTAAAATCAAGATAAAAAGCAGGTGGCTGCACATTATTATACTAAAAGAAAGGATGCCTTCCTTCATTCTTTAGGAAGTGGAGAGCAGGTGAAAGAGCAATTTTAAAAAGACTGTTGCATCCACCAGTTTGCTCTTTTTTTTTGCACTATTATTTATGTATACAATAGTAAAAACATTACTTCTGAAATAGTCTAGAAACTTCCAGTAGAATTTAAATTCATTCACTAATATAGACCTGTTGGTTTCTATGTATACATAAACTTTTTATTTTTTAAACAATTGTTTTTCAATTAAGAAGCAGATAAAAGTTTTGTGACTTAAAAAAAAGGCAGAAAAAAATATAAGAGTTCATTGTTATTTCACAACTAAACCAGATAACTGCTAACAACAGCAGCAGAATCATGTGAGTTTTTGAATACTTTGACGAAAATTCATTTACGACCATTTACATTCCATTGAACAAGACTAATTACCTGATATAGAACAATAGCTTTATTTTTCTATTTTTATAACAACTATCTAATTTTTAGTCTTGTGTCTTGGAATTTGTCAACAGAGCTGTAATTGTATTAATATAATTTTCATTGTAAGTAAATTAAAATAAAACACCACAAAAAAAAAAAATCCTAAAAAGCCAGAGTTTTTAATAAAAGCCGGCTTTTTTTCCAGGGTTCCCACTCTCTCAGCAGATTAAAAAATAGGGCCTTTATATGGCCTTTTTCAGGCCCATTTTCCAGAATATATAGGGCCACTTGACGTTATCTAGTCGTACTTCTGCTGAATAACTAACTTTCAAAGGAAAAGCTTATCAGTTAGTCGAAAGACATAACTATTATGTTCTTGCACAATATATTCATTTCTATAAACAGCAAAGCTTCAACTCCCATATACATTTTATTACCAGTTATGTATCATTTTACATTTTTAACACAGCTTTAGAAACGAGCAACGGGTACTATACAGCTACTACACTCACGCCAAGAATTTTATGAACAAATTTTAAATAAAATTGTAGCAGTTCCTTTTAAACCATTTAAATGTAGTACAATATGACACACACTTCAATTTATAAAATTGAAAGATTAACAAGCAGACTTTAGGCCTATATAAAAGAAAAAAATCCTATCCACCTAGGAGCGCATTCGTGGTGGTCAAATATGAAATGCAAACGTTTGGTTTAAAACTTCCACGACAATATGAAAAATTTAGACATTTTTTGGTTTTTTAGTTGCATAATTATCAATAACATTTGGATCTTCTTTTGTTAACAATGCGCTTTAACTTAAAATTGAGGAACTAACTGCCTTTGTGCTTGAAAAGTAAACTAAAGTTTTTTTTATGTTTTATCGAGCAAAATTAGATTTTGTGAGCTAAAAATTGAAAAACCTTAATTTAAAAGTTTAACTTCACTTCTTTTTGTTCTACTGCTCTTTCTCTTTCATAACTTCTACAATTCATTTTGCAACTCGATTTCAGACAAGACATTGTTCTTAATAGCTGACTTTAGTCGTTGGTTTGCTAAATTTAATAAAAATCTGATGACTCTTGATTGGATTAAGCTTCTTGTGTAACTATCGTATACTGCTTCACATTTAATTTGTTTGTCTCTCTGCTTTTAATGCCTTAAATATGTGCTGGTTACAAAACTTTAGAACTTCTAAACAGTAGAATGAGATAATTATGTGCTGCCAAAAAGTATCTCTGAATTTTGTACAACACATCAATATTTTATCTTTCCTTTAATGACCTAATGGGAGCACTGCTGCTAGTAGCATGGAAAATTCTATTTTAAGCTATTAAAATTATAATTTTACAAATTCAACTTTTTAAAATACTGCCTTTCAGTGCAAAATCATAATTAAACATTATGTGCTTGATTGTTTTAATTACTTTCCAAAAAATGAAGCAATGGAGAACCTAATGCTTATTAAAATCAAGCTTGGAAAAATTAATAGGTATATAAATAGAAAAAATAAATTGTTTGTTATCAAAATGTAAGCTAAAATTAGCTAATGGAAGGTATCTATTGTCAAAATAACGGTTAATTGTCAAAAATATTAAAATGTTTGCAAGATGCATTTGGATTGAAATCTTCAACAGAGGAAGCTTCGTCCGCGACGTAAATGCTAGATGTTGAGAAGCTTTTAAAAATAAATTACTTGTTTCTCAAAATAAAACATAAAATAAGTTAAGCTGAGGTAGCATGTGTCAAAATAATTTTGGATTGTGAAAAATATCAAAATTTTTGCAAGATGCAAAAGGATTGAAATTTCAGATAAGGAGAATATTTTTTGCGACACACATGTTCAGAATATCGCCATAGCAACCGTCATAACGTACGGTTGACAAAAGCAGAATTTGTGCCCCTTTTTAGCGATATTCGGTAGAAAAACGGCCGTTTTGGCGCAGTCAGGCGCAATTTCGATCTAAAAGTGCGTTTGGAAGCAGGATGGCGCAAGATTCTTTATTTGGCGCAGCGTGACGCAATTTGCGCAGCACTTGCACCACTGCAAACAAGATACGAATAGAAAACAGAAATGCACGCTATTTCAAATCGCCGTGCAAAATCGACCCACGCTCCTAGGTATCAACAATCGTCGAAGAACGTCCATAAAATAACAAGTTCAGCTGTTCAGCAGATTTATAATCTTTAATTTTTTGTCTTTTTTCTTTGCAACCAAAAGCACAGCCTTCTAAATACTTGTGTTAAGATGGCTGTGCCAGGAGCCACGTATACGTCACGGAAAACGATACCCAATAAAAGCTCACCCTCACACCACAGGCGTGGCTAAAGCCCGATAAGTCTCACCTTGATCTGCGACCTTGAATCTCCACGCTGTGTTACGACGATCGAGAAAAAATGGAAGGGAGCGAGATGCGTACTTAGAATTCTTACAAATTCTTTAAAAAAAAAAAAATAGGGCTTTGAATCATTTTTAGGGCTTTTGATAAAATATATGGCCTTTTTAGGGGCCCCTAAAAATCAAACTCAAAAATCGGGCCTTTATAGGGCCTTTTTCAGGCCCGTGGGAACCCTGTTTTCCTAAAAAAGCCGGCCTTTTTTAAGTGGTTTAAACCAAAAAAAGCCGACCGGCTTTTTTTGGCCCGGCTAAAATGTATCAACCCTGGTTCTAAGTCAAAAAAGAGGAAAAATTGCGCGATTTAAAATTCGGATAGATCCCCCTCCCCATATTCTGCGAAATTAGACACGCAGGATTTCCTCTTAATTTGTGCCCTGAAATTTAAATTAAATATATTTAAAAGCTCTTAATTACTCATTCCCCATTTATTTTTAAGTCATTCACAACAATACAGAAAAAAGGGGGTGGGGATTGCAGTTTTTTATGAATTAGACACGAGTATCTTAAGAAATAAATTCTCCAATTAATAGTGCATGGTCTTTAGTTAGTTTGATAATTTTAAAGATCAAAATAATTTTCCCAATTTTTTGACAAAGATCTTGAATATTTTAACTGTACTTTCTTAATTTCTACCTCCCACAATGGAAACTTATGTTTTTTAGCAACATGCCAAAATAGAGTACAATAGTTCGCCGATAATTGCAGGTCATCCTTGAGATTTCAATCCTGCTGCATCTTAAAAACATTTCCATTATTTTGGAAGTTGGAAATAATTTCAACCTCTATACTACTTAAAATCAATTTATTTTAAGCTTCATTTTAAAAATGGATGTACTTTTATTTATTTTTCTAAACTTGATGCACCATTAATTTTTTGATCGCGGAAAGAAAGAAAAAATACAAAAAGCGGAAAATCGCGGATCCGCGGAAGATTTTCATCACTGTTTACTGTTATTTAAGCATCAGTTTGAAAAACGAAAGAAAAAAGAAACTACTTTGAAAATTTGCAGATTTTTTTTTGTATGAAGGGCACCAAATTTAACCAGAACCAGGACACCACTTTGACTTGATCAGGCTTTGACTGCACCCTTTACGAAAAGTTCTTAATAAAATGACAAACTTCGAAATTAACTGTGCAATTCCTTGTACACTGTACAGTTTCAACAAAATGATTGTTTGGGCCGAAAGTTCGAAGCTGGATAAAAGAGGACAAGCCATAACATTAATTTATAGTTATAACGTAGTTTCATCGAAAGAATGCATAAAATATTTTAATTGAAAAATTCATACATTTCGCAAGCAGTTAAAATATGTCTTTGCTTAAAAACTAAGATAGAGAAGTAAGAGGAGAAGAGAAGTAAGAGAGAAATAAGAAAATAGAGATTGTTTAAAAAACGAGCTCCAAGGCCAAGAGCTCCCCTTGTTCCCCGCAAAATTACGCCCATGGTATTCACAAACAGTTAGTTGTGATATTTGTTGTTCCCGCTGAAATTTGTACTGGATTTGCAGACTTTAACCCCTCGAGAGATTTTTTAAACGACGGGCCTGATGGGAGCCGTGGTAACAGGCTCAACATAACATAAAATGCGAAGCAATAAAAATGAAAATTAATCCAAAGAGGCGACGGCCTCAAGAAGTCGGAAAACTCCTGGATTACCATAAAAAGCTTACACACACGAGCTATAGTGCCTCGAAAGATGTTTAATTTATGTATTAAACCGCTTAATGCCTTCAAACTCGGAATGCATCGAGCGAAGCGGAATCGGGTGATTGAAGGAACGAACTGTGGGAATGATCAGAGACCACATCCTGTGTGGTGAAGTTCTTGATTAATTGGTTAATAAGACGGGAACGAACATCGGGCTGTGCCAGGGACAGGCTCCGTACAAGAAAGATACTCTTGGAGAATGCCTAGAACTTCAGCAAGACAGGGAAAAAAAAATAAATATTTTTCAAAAATAATAATAATCACCGTTTCTTATTTTTTTATTTCTTAAGGGAATGTTCATGAAAAGTGAACATATTACTTTTAAAGATTTTTGCGCCCCCGCCCCCTGCAAGGGCGGATCCAGCAAATTTTCAAGGGAGGTGCGATTGGTTTTATTACTTTTTTACTATGTATACTGATTTGCAAAAAATACTATCGGCCCAGCTTAAACGAATACTGTCGGTTCCAAGAAATATCATTCGATTAAACGGGATATTCGATTAAGCTGGGATTTTTAACATTACGTCTATGGCATCGGTGCCGAGATACTTTATTCGTATAAGCGGGGTATTCGTTTATCCGTTACCCGATTAAGCGAGGACGACAGTATTGATCACATAGGTTTCGGACTTCAATTCCGAAAAATTTCCGGGGGAGAGAGCAAACTTCCTTCCTTCAACATCATTAAAACTCGCCTAAAATTAATTTTTTCGAGCTTTAGTATTAAATTTACTGATTGAGAGGCCTCAAGGCAGGGGAGATCGCCCCATCGCCCCTTCCTTGGATCCGCCCCTGCTCCGTGCTACAATGTGTCACACTGCACTTTACCCCTCCACCGTCTCTGTCACAATGTCATGCTATTTTGCATTAACATTCTAATAAAAATGCGTGGTGTCACACTTCTTGTCATAAACTCCCAATTTAGCGAAACCCCACGCCTCCTCAAAGCGTGATAACATTTGTGGACACTGGACAGCCCCTAATTTTTTGTAATTTATTTAAAATTGAACAACAAAAAGAAAATCTCAAATCTGTATTGGCTTTTGAGTTTGAGCACCCGCGATAAGAGCACCGACACCTTCACTACACCACGGTTTAAAAAAAAAATGTGAGCTAAAAACAAGTTCACATTTCGCATTAATATTGTATGTATCAATATTTTATTAATACTGTTATATATATAAAAAACTGACATTTTATATTATTCTTTAAATGTAGTAAACTTATCATTACTCTTTTACAACTAAATATGTTACGGTGCATAAAATTTTATATAATACGGTACTGTTTCTAATCCATTATATAAACCGTAACGGAGAGTAATAAAATCAGATTACGACAATGAAAGGGGGACCGAACTTTGCAAGAAAAAAAAGGCAGGGGCAGAAATAAAAAGTTCGTTCTACTTATTTACTGGGGCGCTGCCTCACGATATTTTTAAACCATCTCTATTTTCTCGGCAAAAAAAAAAAAAAAAAAAGAAAAGAAATCCTCATTGGCAAAGTTCCATCGAATTGTCAATCTCTCGCAGTATGATTGGATGTCATTTATTTCTAAATTAAAAATGCATTTTACCCACAAGACCAAGTTTTGAGGATTGCATCTTGATGAATAAAGCAGAGCAGGGAGGCTGCCACTGTTGTTGATACGCCATAGCAACAGAGGCGGCAGCAGCATACTTCGAGCAGACGGTTGTTTTCCCTGCATTGACCCAACGCTGGCAGAGAAACTACTTTTACAAAATTCTTTTGCTCGGAAGCTTGGCTTCAAAACATTATTGCGAGTTGGTAAGAAAACTAGAGCACGCATTGGCAAAATTCTTTTAGGATGCGTATTAGATTTAAAATAAAATTGCGCACTAGAGTCGACCGCGAAATGAAGTAAACTCGTTTTGCGGTCCCTTCACAAAATTATACGACGGAAAAAAAGAAATTTTAACATAGTATAAAAAAGATTGACGAATGGTTCGTTCGTCACTTTTTAAGCTCAATGAACTTGCTTTAAAATAATATATATTGATCATAAAAATAAAAAAAAAGAAGAGGAAAAAAAAGAGAGAAACCTTCCAATCTCCACGCATTTTAAATTTTGCGCGAAAGCCGTTTTCCCAGCGAAAGCCTTCGGGTCATATTGGTTTTAGAAATATATTCCATAGCACAAGATTTTCTTCAGACATACATTTCCTATTTTTTTAAACAAAAAAAAAAAATGTTTCAAAAAAAAAAAAAAAAAAAAAACACGCGAAATTGCCCCCCCCCCCCTTTTTCCCTTTAGCACCATGTGGAACCAAAAGCAAAAAATACTGAATCTAGGATCTGCCCTTGGTGTATGTTCATCTTTTTTGGGGCAAATGGTGCTTGCTTACAAGTATAAGTGGTGTTTGAATGCATCCAAATTGCTCGATTTTTTTTTAAATTATGTCTTCATTTTTACTTGTCAAAAAGGTTTCCGTCATTAAAGTTTGGAGTCGGCGCTCTCTGTAATGATATGATATGAGTCGCTGCGAATCAAAACCAGTTGTGTCCATTTTTCAAAATCCAAAGTGTCGAAGTTCAGAATTATGGGTCTAAACAAAGGATTTTGATTGAAAACACTTACTTTATACTCACTTTTGTTGAGATCTCGTCGTTTTTGCTCGATTGCCTTTCAGCCATTAAGAAAGGAGTTTTTTGACTTGTATTTTTTAGAATATTTTTTTTTTTCATAAAAAGTGAAACTATAGGGGTTTGGATCCCTAACGACTACTTATACATAGAAAAAAATAAGGAAACTATTTTTGCATGTAATTAAAATCCTAGTCAATAGGAGGAGGGGGAGCTTTCTAATTCACATTGTTCATAACATCGGCAAACTCCATTAAAACAGCCCCGGGTGACGTCGCAGGACACCACACCCTAGGGCGGACTTCAACTGCGGCTAAACTATCACCGCCCATTGTGTTCGCGGCTACGTCACACTTATTTCCCGTCAATCGCAGAGGCGAAGAGGTTAAATATTAAACGACCGTTGCCGGATGACTGATGCAGTGTCCTTAAAAGCTTAGATAAAAGAACTCGGCCAGCGATAAAATTTACGACCACATATTTAAGCACACAGCAATTCTGAAAGTATCTTGACAAAAAAAGAGGGAAGGGGTGGGAGACAAGATTGGAAGATGTAAAACGGATAACTGACAAGAAAATTCAAATAAGATAGTTAGCAAAGATACAGGATTCAACGGAAAATAAATACACCCATTATTCTGAGTTTTAGTAGTATCACAATTTACTAAATGATACCTGTGGAAATAACAGTTCAAGATATAACATTTCAGGGAATGCAAGATCAAACTTGCAGAGAGCCAATCAACACAAGCGCAGAACTTATACAGAAGAATTGGAATAATTTGAACTAATTCTAGAATACGAAAGGATTCAAACCAAATATCGTAAACATATTTTTCACATTTGTTTTTGCACTTAAAAATTTACTGGTTAAAAATGGAGAGCCAAGTAGGTAGGGTCCGTTTAATGTTATGTAAATATATCAATACCTCATCGAAAAGAAAATTAAATCTTGTACTAAATTACAACAAAACATGAACGAAAGCAAATTACTAATGTAAAAAATTAAAATGAAGCAACAGAAGTAATAACTAGAATACTAATCATGCAGTAAGTTAATTATATGAAATGTATTAGTTAAAATATTCAAGAATAATAATACCACATGCTTAAAATCGTCACTTAATGAGCATCTATTCTTGAAGGAGAGCTGGAAAAATAACTGTAGTTTTGAAACACTGGAGAAAATAGCCATTACGTCAAGTACTACAAATAAAAATAAAATTGCCTTTTGAGAGGAAAGGGAATTTGAAAAAGAAAGCAATCAATAAGTTTTAAAACAATTGGTTTCCTCCCCCCTTTAAAATCGCCATGAAGGTAAGTAAACACAACATCAAGGCCGGCTATTTCAGATCTGCTGTAATAGGAATTCTCTAGCGCAACGTGCATCTGTTGCCAAAGCCAAACATCGTCTGGAATTCGGGCGATACCACCTGGCAACATACAAATCGCGACGAAAACTTCCTCAAAAGAAATAAAAAGTGTATTGACTCAACAAGCCGTGGATAAACATTGGCCGTTATCGGAAGAAGATTTGCGACTTGGCAGGTAAGCCTGAGCGCGAACTAGGAAATGGCTGGTTGGCTTTCCACCGCTGCCCGCGGATATTGTTCGAAAAAGCACGTGCAGATATTCGAAAGAGGCATTCCTCGGGAAGGTAATCCGTTCTGACGCATGACGGGAAGGGTAGATGTAATCGGCCGAGAGCCACTCCGAGTGTGCTAACACATTGACATTTTTTCCGAATTTCGTCTCAGGTGCAAGCGGATCAAGAGCAAAGAAAGAAATGGTTGACAATAGATGGGTCAGCATGATCTTGAATGGTGGTCGAATGGACAAATAACTGGGTTAAGTAGAACATTATGTAACACGATAACAAAGCTATGAATATGGCGACACATGTTACGAAGAGTGTGCACACTATGATGTAAAGACAAAACTACAAATAAGAAAAAAAATATATAAATAAACGAGAAACTGGAGAGAGTTATTTTTGGCAATTTCCGACAATACCAGCAAACAAGCTCCATTATGCAATACACCGCCAACTCGGCTATTTCGATCCATGGACAGCTGTTTCGAGCTTATTATGCTCTCATCAGCATGGACCTCTTATAGAGCAAAGAGAGCCAAAAAACTGGTAGCTAATGTGAAATTAGAACACCAGTCGCTTGCTGGTATTCTAATTTTACATTAGCTACCAGTTTTTTTGGCTCTCTTTGCTTTATAAGAGGATTTTTGCCTCCAACTCGACTACTTTCGTATTCCATGCTGATGAGAGCATAATAAGCTCGAAACAGCTGTCCATGGATCGAGGGCCGTGGTGGCCCGATCGGTAAGGCATCGGACTCGTGTCCGAAGGGACCCGGGTTCGATCCCAGCCGATCAAAGATCCACCGCCTTGATTAATGGTGACTGGGAGGCGTTAAAAATGTCGTGGTCACAAAGTCCTCCAAGTGAAACGATACCTCTGGGGGTGCTAGGGCCTATG
Source organism: Uloborus plumipes (assembly GCA_038373865.1). Classification (NCBI taxonomy): domain Eukaryota; kingdom Metazoa; phylum Arthropoda; class Arachnida; order Araneae; family Uloboridae; genus Uloborus; species Uloborus plumipes. The sequence goes on along the minus strand of JAXGGA010001607.1, from coordinate 16,289 downwards.
GTTTGCTCGACCCTAGGTTCTGGTTCAAAATTAAGAACAGAGCGCTCTTCAGGGCCCTATCCCGGTTAAACCACTAAGCTGGTAGGTACGGGGGACCCTGGAGGGTGAAATGAAATGTCCATGGATCGAAATAGCCGAGTTGGCGGTGTATTGCATGTCTCTGCCTCAGCCCTTGCTTAGGGGCGGTTACTCACTGCTTTATAAGCTCCATTATGCTTACTGTGTCTGATCTTCTTCGGCGAAACCTTCCGTGTATTTAAGCATGCTTCAGGTCTTTTCTGATCTAACCAACATAGGGGTGATAGGAAAGATAACAATAAGGGAACAATAAGTATTTCGAGCCTTATCCAAAAACGTAGAGCAATGCTAATTTCAAATGCATAGTTCAGTTGAAGATGCCAAAAGAATAGCAAATGCAAGTTTTAAATTGAAAACTTCGGAAAGTTCCCACCCACAACCCATCACCCCTTTTTTAAGTGGAATGGTTCGAGAGTCGAGGAGCGGCTTTCAAGGACGGGAGTAATGCTGCTTTATCAAACATTTTTGTATACACTTACCGGCAGATTGTGGTTCATATGTGGTCCGCGAAACTGGTCAGTGTGGCTTATTTTTATGCTCAATGTTAAGAACTGAAAACTATGTTCAGGAACCAACCAAAACAACAGACCGTCTTCATTCGCAAATGATGATTGAAAATTTGGAACCAAATAGTCAGAAATACGTTTCCAAAAAATCGATGAAAACTCATCAATGAAAATTATCCCAAAAAGATATTTCATGTTTATCAGTAGATATCTATTTTCAAGTCAGCAGGATAAATTTTGAAATGTCATTAGTATGAATTTTGACCGTAATCAAATTTATAAGCGAAAGCTAAAATAAATAAGTAGTTAGATTGATGTAGAGTAATGATATTCTTCGCCTGTGTACCAACGTGTTGCTTTCCTAAATTTTCCACACACGGCAAAATGGCAAGAGATTTAGTTCAATAACAGAAAACAGTAAGGGCCATGCTCCACATCGACGTAAAGCAGAAAAAATAGGCAGAAGCGTAAAATGGATTCAATGGTATTAATATGGAAAGTACCCGGATTTTCGGTTTCTGCCTTCAGTTTCGGTCGCGTTTTACGCTGATGTGGAGCACGGCCCTTAAGGTACTTCTACACTTTCTTACTCAAAGTATGCCTAGGTTTTATAGTTTTCACTAACTTTGCTTCACTTCTCTAATCGGCATCATATACTAAATTGAATTAGTTAAAATTTACTAATTAACAAATCGTAAATAGAGAAAAAAGTGATATCAATTGGAACTTCAGGAGATTTTTCATGGCACTGGATTTCTTCTAAGTAGATTCTGATAATTGATATTCCTGCGAAAGGTCAATCAGAAATCTAAAAGACTTAACCCCTCTCCCACACTTTGATTATGATGTTAGGATTTCCTATATGAAGCAGAGTCTTAATGGGAAAAAATGCATGCCTCTAAAAGACAGAATACAGAAAATATATTAATTGTTTACGTTCAGGAACTGGAAAAATTTGAGTGCTCAATTTTACAAGCCTCTTCCTTTTCCTGATCCCAACTACGCTTTCATTGCACGGGTTTTCACGCCCCGCCAATTCATAAAATAGAGTGCTTTCTGTTTAACGTTCGATTTTACGAATCGTTCTTAATGCCCAAGAGGTCCTCAAAACAAACGTCGCACACTACAAACACGCAAAAATACAAGAATGCTGAAAATGTAAATAAATTCGCCAATAAATACCGCCAATTACTGCAAATGGAAATGGCGGTGGAGATTAATGGGCCAACGTCAATACGGGCTCCAGGTACAAAGAAAAAAAATAATAAAAAAAATCAAAGCCACGGGAGTCGTGAATCATCTAAGGAACAAGGCATTCCTGAGATCGCGCCAACCGTAAACAACAGTCGGCCACAGGGAATGCAGTACGCACCCAGATGATTACGTTGGAACGCGAGCCCATGATGGATTTATTCGCATATTACACGCTTTGCTGGAGCGACTGAGGAAAGTTCTGAAAGCCAGCCCCGACATTACATGTACCATCAGCGGCAGTGGCCAGTTTTATGCTGAAACTCTCCGAAAAGTAGATGTTAGAAATTAATGATCGAAGCAGTTTTTTTTTTCCTTCCTTTTTTTCTTCTTTCGTCGCTGTAAATAATAGAAAGGGTTACAGCTGCTAAGCATGTCAAGTATCTCGGGTACGGAAAAATCGTAATCCACTTAATCGCAAGCTGATTTCATTCAACCCCCCCCCCCCCAGACAAATTCCAAAAAAAAAAAAACCTTTAAAATGAGACCTTTCTTTTGAAGCATGATAAATGATTTCTAAAATTATGGTGTACCCACAAAAAATTTTGAGAAATAATGTATATGATGATGGACCAAGCAAAAGTAATAAATCCTAAAGCCGTGTACAAATTTTGGGTGAAGTTAGTTGGCCTCATCGGATTAGTTTGTTAACAGGGCGGACCACTAGACAGTTAGGTCCTTCCGAGCCTCCTACTCCTATAACACTAACAAAAATTATACCACTCCAAATTCGAGCCGGGCCCTCAGTTCCCAATTAGACTAACAGATCTAAACAAAACTAAACAGATCATACGGCCATGGCTATTACCTGTCTGAAAAAGACTGGAGACATCAACGAACGAAATCAAATAGAACTAAGTAGTTTCTTATGAAGGAAATCTTAGCCGTCATGAAAAAAGTTTAGTGGGCAATGCATGAAGCGAAGTAGAAAATGAGACATTCAAAAACGTAATAGACATTATGTATGAAAATTCGTATCAAAAGTGCTCCGGGTAATAGATTCATTAGAATCATTGTTAGTTCAGCAATGAGAACAAGGAAGATGCATCTTTTTTTTTTTTATTTGCACTGTTATTTGACCAAAGGTAAAATGAATAGAATCTATTCCACGAAAAAACGTTGGCGATTAACCTATTTAAAAACAATTTCAAGACTCCGCGCAGCATGGATTGTATACCTTGCACGCTTTATAGTCATTTTTCGCGAAATGTAACAATTGTTTGCCCAACGAAATGAATACATTTTCCGATCTCTTCACTGTCGCAAATCGAGGTTTTTGTAATTATCTTCGTAAATTATGAATGAGAGCATAATGAATTCATTTTAATGATGGAGCTTTTTAATTAATAAGATATTTGATAAAAAGAGACATCAAAAACAAAAATCCACGGAAAGTTTCCTTCTTGAACGTCGAGCTGCCTGTCATGTAAATCAGGGCTTATTTTCTAACATAATAAATGACGAAGACATATTTTAGAAATTATTTTAATGCACAAATAATTTGAATACCGCCTTTATAATGTGTAAAAATTCTAATATAATAGAGAACTAATAATATAAGAGCAAAGTTCGAGTGAGCTCTCATGCGAATTAAACCCTCATTTTAATCAATTATTTTGTCTAGCAATCAATATCACTGGGACGTGGAAAGAATGTTTAAAATAAAAGAGGCCAATATGAACAACACCAATTAGTTTAATTATTAAAAACACAAACTAAATTTTGATTGCTACAGTTCTGCCTCAGCCCTGGCTTACGGGCGGTAACTCATTGCACAAACGAAATGTTAAAAAAAAATAGGGGAAAGAGGAGCGATAAAACAGAGGCCATTAGAGCCACTTCGTTTTTAATAATAAGTGTTACGAACAAAATTAAAGATACCTACTGTGTTTTGGGACCCGGGGGGGGGGGAGGGAGCAGAATGGTACATGCATGCATACATACATACATACATACATACATACATAAATAGGGGATGCAAAGGAGACTTGACTCATGAGGATTTTCTCTATACAAATATTTAGGGACAGTTTTAATTAATTTCCCCTTCATATTATACTGATTTTGGCAGTAAATTGACTACAAAAAATGACAGTATTGGGGGATAGTGCATAGTTCCCAACATTTCCAAACCGATCTTTTAGCACCCGATTTGTTATTTTAGGAGTTGCAATGAAAATGAGAAAACAGGGTGATGCCATTCTAAACAATAAAATTAAAAATATTTTCACTACCTTACATGGACTGAAAAATTATGTTTGCAATCGTCATTTCCTACTTCCTAGAAAGAGAGAAGAACTCCAGTCACCCCCCCGCCCACACACACATATATAATCTCGTTCCATAGTAAGCAAAATATGTGCTTCGCAAAACCATGTTCATCATGGAAAGGGAAATTAATTTTTGTCGAGTTATGTTCAGTTTGCCGAAAATGCTCTTTAAAGAATCCTCTCCTCCCTCCTCTTATAAAATCCGTATAATAAGATGATTTTATGACCATTAGAGAAATATACAAATCTCCTTTTGCTGCCTTCTGTGAATGTAAAGCACACACAACCCGTTTCCAAAATTGAAAAATAAACGCACTATACAATCCGTCCTCTTTAAACATAAGTTCCACTCCACATGTTCATTTACCAATCTATCACATTAGTTATAATATGAGGACGCTTACGTTCCAATGTTTTTTTCAGTCAAAATGCTTGGGAAAAACCACAAAAATCTGATAAATAGGTGATTCCCCCCCCCCCCCCCGCAAACAAGGGTAAAAGCCATACAGTTCAGAGCAGTTCTCATTAGGGATGCAACGAATAGTGATTTGGCCGAATACCTAATACCGAATATTCGGCCAAAGCCCAGGCCGAATATTCGGCCGCCGAATACTTAACTTGTTTCTGTTAATAAACAAAGCACAGGCTACATTTAAAGCATACTTTTGCATGATTATGAGTTCAATATACATTAATGAAGATTTTAAATATAATTTGGAGTTTTTTTTTTTTTTTTTTTTTTTTTAAGAATGGTAGCATTAGTTCAAACTTAAAAAACATTCGGCCATATTCGGCCAAAAAATTACTAAAAAGACTAAAGAAGAATGTATTACCTTACCAATTGTTCTTAAAGATCAGAGCTCTATATTCAAGCTTCTAAAAAAGTATTTCATAAAACTCTTCCAAATGAATAAGGGTAAAAAATAAACTGAAATGATTCAGCATGGAAAGGTATCATATAATTTTTTATTGTATTTAGTGTTTACACATTTACCAAAATTAGCAGCAACAAACCATATTTCTCTGTGAGAAATGTTAATATTTCAAGGTATTCGAATACAAAGAATATAATTAAATTTAGATAAATCTAGATTTTTATCAGTGTAGACACCAAGAGAAAAATTGACTTATCGTTCTTAGAACCCTTATTTGAATAAACGAAATGGTTTAAGTAGTGAGAATTAAATTTCTTAACCTATCCCTACAGGCCAGAAAGTGCATTTCAGAATTGTTCACTACATGTACCAAGTGTAATAAACACCTATTTTCCAAATCTGGTAAAAATTTAGGAAAAAAAAAAAGAGAGAGACCTATGTCCTAAAAATGTTTTCTGCATCATAATCTGTTTGCACAGAAAAAACTTAGTTTTATGATTTCCACAATTGCAAAGATTACAAAGAATATTTTTAAAATGTTATGTAGGGAAATTAACAATGCTATTTATATTTTAAATTATCATATTCATTTTTTCAAAAATAAAAGATCGGGAAAGAAGCATATTTCTATCATACTATTCTATTTTTATACATATTTTATTTTGATAAAGAAAGAGCTGGGTCTATTGTTTCATGTATGATTTATGCTTATACTTGATCAATTTAAATCTCTTATGAATCAGAATTAGTTTCATAAAATAAGTATATCAGCCCTTGTAATATGCAAGAAAAAGTATTTTGTTTTTCTGCTCTATCCTATGATTTTGTATAGATTTATTTTATGTGTTAAGATAGTCAAGGTTTGTAGTACAAGCAACTTAAGTTGACCATAAAATTAGTGAATACCCTCAAAAATGACAAAGTATCATACGTATAACAAGATTTCATTTAAAATGTCCCTTAAACGTGATAAAAGTAATTAAAAACATAAAATTTTCAAACTGCGAAAATTAAATACATTTTTGCACAGTATTCGGCCAAGGCCGAATAGTTAAAAAGGTATTCGGCCGAAGCCGAATATTCGGCGGACGGACCGAATAGGCCGAATATTCGTTGCATCACTAGTTCTCATGTCAAGCGATTGCCAATGATACTTCCATTTCTAAACAATTCCGTTACACGTTTACGCGGCAATTTTCACCCATAATGGCCACGTGTGAACTGAGCTAGTCGTTCGAACCCGATTTGCGCCAAAATCAGAGCCGGTGGAAAATTTTCGGAACCTTAAATAACCGAAGCGTGACATTTCGTTCACGATTAGCGCATCGCGCGATTTGACGCCCACCCACGCGAATCTAATTACAGGTGGCCATTGACAGGTGGCTATGTCAAATAAATACAAGTGCTTGAACGCTGTACGTACTTGTTCAGTTTCAAACAAAAGGCAATTTTCAACGCTAAACTAAAAGAAAGTAATTTGAAAACATTAGGAAAGTTTATTGCAGTATTGCTTTCGTTAACAGTTGGTAATTAAAGCTATCTCGAGCGTTACTAGCAAGCAAGCTTTTAAAATCGTTTTTACTCGCACGTTGTTATTTTCAAAAAACCAAAGTTTTTTCCGGTATGTTTTCATTTATATCAAAATAATTTTTTGCATAGTATTCTGAAGGGAGGGGAAGTAATTGCTCTTCCTCTTTGTTAGTTATCAATTAGTGAATTGAGTAACAGTTAGGTAAAACGTTAAAAGTCAAATAAAATTCAATAAATAAGACACTTAACACGTTGAAAGAGATAAAATCATTAAACTGCTGTGTGGAACAATGGTTTCCTCGATCAACTGCTGTGAGCTCGACAGTACAAATTTTTCCACACAGGACAATACAATATGATGACTCTCCTTGCCCCGAATTTCCCAAATTTGGAGTCAAGGCGTGTATTTGAGATTTTCCCTAGTATTTACTCTAAGCAAAAGCACGGCCAATGATGACAAGCAAAAATATTTCAAAAGAGAAATAAAAAACGCACACACCTGAATTACATAGTCGATATTTATGCTGCAAGCCCCCCCCCCCCCGTCTGGAAATATTGCATAAGTTTCCAATTATTTTTTACGTTACCGCAAAATTTCGCCACGACACCAGGCATTGCTATTTCCGAAGTAACTCGATGTGTAGCTATTTGAGAAGTAAATATGGCGAAGCACTATTAGCATATTGCACTGCATTGAGCATTGACCAGGTTATTGGGGATTCTCACAGGGGGGCGGGTCACGGCACACACTGCTCCACTGAATTTTTTAGAGAAGTAATGGGCATCTTTCTCAATTTAAGGGCGATGTCTTGTTAAGAGGTCCATATTTCAGGCGCAGGGAATGCGCTGCCACCCTGGAGGAGTTGCATCTATGAGTTTCTGCCTTTAATAGCTAAACATTTAAATTAAGACAGGTACAATTCAAAGGTAAATATTGAATCTTTGTGCCTTAATTTTAGTCATAACTCTATTGAGACGCTGGTTGACTTCGAAAGTTTTGTCCAATTGCCCTAAATTTGAAACTTTTCTTCCATGTCGTATCAACGTTAATATAACATGCATAAAATAGACATGTGACCTAAATGCAAATAGAATGAAAAATACTGAAATTACGTCGCTGTGTAAGCAAATACAAAATTGTTGAATGCATGAAATTAAATTTAACTTGTGATGCCCATTCTTTTTGTTCTGCACTCACTATTTTGCTATTTCAAAAAATGCTGAATTCAGTAGAAATACTGAAAAATCACATGTCTGAAAATAAAATACAGCCCGACATCTTATCAATCACAAAAGCAATTAATTGTTCGTTGTGGACAAAAACTTGAATAACAAAATGACACCAACATACAATAAACATTACAAGTCAATCGCGGGATCGTGTCCCTGCTATCTTGCTCAAACATTTTCCCTCGCAAAGTAGGAAGGGCGTGCAAACAGTCACAGAGGAGCGCGTGGGGCAGGGGAGGGATGACGTAACATGTGTTGATGACATCTTTGGCATTCCAGAGCGATCTCGAGCTCCCAGCGCTCTCAGATAAGAGAGACGCTCACCGGGCACGTGCGACACAGTCCTCGGGGACAGTACGATAAAAACGGAAAAGGTAGGAAAAAGTAGAGGGCACCTACAACAGTGATCAGGAAACTAGTAGTTTGAAAAAAAAAAAAAAAAAAAAAAAGCTGCTTATAAGTAATACTTACAGTCTGATTTTCTTAGGTAAAACCATTTGTGTATTTACGCATATGCGTCAGGTCTCTGATCTTACCAAAATAGGGTTGATAGGTAAAATAACAATAAGGGGAAGAATAATAAGAGGCATTTTGAGTAGTATCAAACATCGTAGAACGATGTTAATTTCAAATACATAGTTGAATATGTCAAAAGGATAGCAAATGCGAGTTTTAAATTTAAAACTTCGGAAAGTTCCCACTCACAAACCATCACCCCTTTTTAAAGTGAATGGTTCGCGAATGCTAGGTGCAGATTTAACGGACGGACGTCAAGTTATGTTTTACAGAGAAGGGAAAGGGGGGTTTGGGAGGGCATAGCGCCAATGAAATATTTAGGGGAAGTTTTAAGGTTTTTTTTTTATTTGGAGGCCTCATCAGAAGAGGAGGGGTGCATGCCCCCCCCCTTTGGAAATTTGATAAGCTGATCTTTGAGTCCCTCTTACCAAACAGTCTTGCTGTGTTCCGTCTCAAATCAGAGTTCATTTTAATTAAAACTACATAAAAAATTAATTGAAGAACTTTTTCTTAAAATTGAAGAAATTTTTCTGACGAAAAAGAAAAACAATTTTTAATATTAAATGAGAGGGAATTGAAACTAAAAAAGGGCGCGGCCCCTTCCCAGTTTCACGTTTGCAAGGCATGGACGGGGAGAGTCCCTCCCCCCCCACGAACTTTTTGATTTGGTACAAGTTGTCAATCCTTGTGCGATAGTTCATAAATGTGCAAGAACTTATGCCCCCCCCCCAGGGTAAATTCTGTGCGCTATTGGGGGAGGGGGGACAAATTTTTTGGGAGAGAGAAAAGACAGCAATATTCACGATTTTAACCTTTTATGCATTCCCACTTTCGTTCAATGTCTTGATTTATTTTCCACAACGTATTCCAAATTCATAACAACTACTTATTAGTATGTCCGCTAAAATGATCTATTTCAAAATTTAATAAATGTTTTTCATCCTCGTGCACTCAACTCTATGAAAAATTTGGCATATAAGTACTGCAAAAATTTCAAATCCCAAGGACTGTGAACAAAAAAAAAAAACTAATACAACCTTTGTACGCCTTGATAACTTTTTCCGTTGGTGTGTTTATTTATTGCCCTTCCCCAGCTAATCGCCATTTCGAAAGACACAGTCCAAAATAAATTGTAACACCGATAAAAGAAGACAACGGTAAACATTTTTTCCACCGCTAAACTGATTCTTTATCGCTGCCGGAGTTTTTCAACATGACAGCTCTATTGTGGCGAGAGACGGCTCATTAAATAAAGCACCGATCACTCACAATCCATTTTACGAATCTGTTGTACAGAGTACAAGTGGTCGTCTTTAATGGCTGCTGCTTTCTAATAAGAGGGGAAATCTGCTCGATAATGACTGCTTTCCCTAATAGATAAGTCTGAGCAACAAAACAGGATGTTACCAATTGGACGATTGCATGTTTTACATTTTTCGCTTATCTTTATGGTGCTATCACCGGAAAGAGCTTCATATCGGGAGTAAATATGAGCTTACGCTCTCCTTATAGGAGTACTGTAATAGCTGATGATGCTCCTTCATTGTTATCACATTCAATAGATGATTTCATCACTTATGATTAAAATATATGCGGAGCAAAATCAATTTTTTACGTGAATGGGAGAGTGCATGCCCTCCATGCTGCAGGGGAGGAGGGTACTTTTGGTCACATTTTCCGAGAGAAAGCAGTAATACTGTTCAGATTTTACAACGTTCTGAAAAAAGGAATTGAAGTGTCGTCAAAAGTTGCATAGTTTAAGTTAAAGGAAAAACTGAAAAAAGTTGGAAATTTTAGCAATTTTTCACGAGTTTCGCAGCGAGCACAGGCTTTAGAAAACTGCAAACTTAGATTTACACTACCCTAAGTGACCAAAACATATTAAAAATTCAGAACTACATCATGATTTGCGGTTTAACACTTTTTTTGTACATTATGACTGGACTACAAATAAAAGTACATTTATTGATTCAAAGACGGAACACCACCGCTTTCCATTTACTTCTGAATTTTTGTTACTTGTTTTTCTGAACAGTAAAGTTATGAAATTTCACAAAAAATAAAGATTAATTTTACTTAATTCTTCTAAATTGAGAAGAAATTGAATTTCAGAATTTCCAAAAGAATTTTAAAGCACAAATAGAACAAGAAAATAAAATAGCGAAGGCAAAAAGCAGCAGCCTTCTTCATTTTGCTGTGTGGGGAACAAACCCCGCAAGATTAACCTCTTTTACTAATAAACTATTAATTCCTTTTACACAAATAAAACAGAAAACTAAACTAACTCCAGCAAGCGCTCCTTCGACGGAGCATGGGAACTCTCACGGAAATTAAAATTCGTACGTAATGAAAATCAGTTTCTCAGAGGAAACACGAAGTCAGCACTGCTCAAGGCTAGAGAGAGAGAGAAGGAAAAACACAAATCGAAACCTGCTCTAGGCATCGGTGCGCTTCAGACTCAACAAGACGCTGCTCACTAGCGATTGAAACTATGCAGACCTTCCCGCGCAACTCATTAAGCACGGCACGTCAGCAAAAAAAAAAAAAATATATTTACAGCGTAAATGCTCGACCTCAAGATTTTTGATGCGTCATTTGTGCTCCGTCGGAGAAAGATCGCACTTGGCTACAAGGAGGAACAACACAGTGGGAAAATAGGACAGGCGGCAGGACGTCTTAAAGAGAGTCGCTAATCAAAGCGATTTTAAACGGTGAAATCAACAAAAAATTGTCCGCAAAATTTACTTTCATTAAGAACTACTTCTATGACAATTTTTCCTCAGGGGCTGCCCATAGGGTAGAAGGGGGACATATGAACAAAAATGATTTTTGTATTTTTTGATTATTAATTTGAGATATTAAAGAAACAAGTGCTGTACATGATAAATCAAACAGTTCATGCAGTTACCTCTCTTATTCAACAGTGAATTCCTCTCAAAGACTGAGGTTAGTTCCTTGGTCATGTTCAGTGGCGTGCGCAGACAAATCATTTCAGGGGGGGGGGCTGAGTCAAGATTCTTTGAGAGTGGGAGGGGGAGCATCTCATGAAATGTAGCAAAAAAAGGTAAAAGTCTCGAATTTCTGCTTTAATGCCTATTTAAGTCGACAAAATACATCATTAAAAAAACTTCTTTGTCATTAAAGTTATTGTGAAGAAAGCGTCTCGATGGACACAGATAATGATAAATGTAAATTTAAAAAATATTCTTCATTGAAAAAGGTCGGCATTTCTAAATCGGCTTTTCTAAAACAGATTTGCAATAAAAATGAACAAAATGGAATAATAGAATCTAATTCCTGGCTTCCTGGCTATATATCCTATGGGCAGCCCCTGAATAATGGAAAAAAATCATAAACATGATATACAGTAAAAGAGACAGGTCAAAAAAAAAATGTTAATTTTGTCCCATACTTGTCTGTTCTGAAAGCTTTTCTCATTTTGGGATTAAAAAAAAAAAAAAACGAAGTTAAATTAAGGAAAAAAAACATATCTTGCATTATTAAAATTCATTTCGAAAATTTCGGAGAAGGCTGCAGCCCTATCAGCCCTAGACCTCAAGATTTGGAAAATTTTCAAGTGGCCAGTGGCCACTAGACTCAAAAAACTTGGTGGCCACCAGTTTTACCGAGTTTTGAAAATACCACTCTAGTACGAGAATGGGGGGGGGGGGGTGGAATATAAATTTGTCTCTTTAAATGTTTTAAGTATGTTTTATTTAAAATTCTTGATGGGAACTATCAAACATTATAAAGGTGCTAATACTAAAGTAATGCTAACAAAAAATATAAATTATATCAATCATGGAGTTACAAGAAGTATTGCGTACCTAGAACTTCCAAGGTAATTAGTTACGAGTTCTAAAGTACCACTGACTGTGGCCTCTAGGAATCAATCTACTTTTACACATCTCAATACTTCAAAAACAGTTATTAGTAATTAAAAAAATATATGCATAACAGTTTTATAAATACAAATGCTCTGAAAATTAATTTGAGAAATGTACACTGTTGAGCATGTTTCAAAATGATAAAATTCAACAGCTTTGATTTTTCACTATCTGTAACTATATTAATGATTCAAACAATAATTTTGAATAGCTAAATTATAAAATAACTATTTCAGTCAAAAAGTTGAGGAAGTAGCAAAACTTCATAGTATTCAACCATATATTGTTCAATACATTTTTAAATTGCAATTATATTAAAAACATAGCTTATTAATGAACAATTGAAATTTTCAATTAATCATTAGTTTGCGAAAATAGCAATGTTTCAAATTAATTCTTCAATGTATTGTAAGCAGGAATGTAGGTCAAAAATATTTTTCCTTTAAATAAATTTTCCCTCATATATTTGATATATCCCCCTAATTTTTCTCTTTATAAAATTCATTTAATCAGTTAGAGTACAGAAAAGACCTTGAAAGCATACGGATAGATGCAAGAAGAGCAGCAGATTTTTTTATCCTTTCAAAGGGTTGCAATTTGTAAAGTGAAAAACCAAATAATTCTTTTCCAGAAATTTATTTTATGAAATTTCAATTATTGCATTATATACTAAATTTATAGTAACATGGGTGCAACAAGGATTTTATAACGTTATTCCTTGGGTAGTGATATTGGACTAAGGACCACCAAACAACTTATTACTAATCTATTAAACTAAGCTACTTTTCCCTGTTATATGGATTGTAATTTTAACATTAGCTTTGTGTTTAACTTTAAAATTTTCACCCTGATTGTGCACCTGGTGTTGTTGCAAGAGTATCTGCTTAGAACAAAAACCTCTTTGAAAAAAAAAAAAAAGCTTTGGTTTTATTAATGCATTCAAATATACTAAATTGTATATATCAAGATATTTTCTGATTACCGTATTTTCGGGTAGATAAGCCGCACCACCGTATACGCCGCAGTTCGCAAAATTCGGGAGAAAAAAAATGCGTTTCATCAGATACGCCGCATCGGCGTATAAGCCGCATAAAACTTTGTCAAAAATTCAATCTGCGAGAACCTACACCTACGCTGTATACTGGAATTGACATCGTTCAAAAACAATGACAAAGAATTAGTAACATTGATTTGAAAACAGTGTTTCAATATTATAAATAAATAAAACGTTGCAACATTTTGGCGATAACTGCACTTTATAGTAACCCTGTTCTGCTCCAGTTGGTTTCTACTGCAACCCTACTTCCTATCCTCACGGCAACGTTTTTCTTAAAAAATAATTTAAATTATTTGTTCTTCGTTTGGATTCGTTGGTTATGGTTGATGTTTTTTTTTTCTTAATTTATTCCACTTCCTTATCGGTTGATGTTTTTTTTTTCTTAATTTATTCTACTTCCTTATCGGTTGATGTTTTTTTTTTCTTAATTTATTCCACTTCCTTATCGGATCTAGGAGAATAAAATAACATCTAAATAAGCAGAAATGCTATCACCATTTTCAAAATAGATCTTTTCAAGGGCGTTGCAGTTCTGGTTTTCGATGTCAGACTCTAATTTGTTTTGTTTTTAAGCAATAACTAAACATAACATGAACTTTGAAAAAAAAAAAAAAACTTTTACATCGTATAAGCCGCAGGAGTTAAAATTCGGCTTTTAAACACGTATAAGCCGCGGCTTATCTACGCGAAAATGCGGTACTTCCTTTTTGTATTGTAAAAAACGTGTCAGATGCAGATAGAATTGAGATATTTGGATTGGTAAAACATTGCAGTCTGTTTCTATGAAAAGAATTGGACATTATAATTGCTAACTTTCTCTTTCAGTAAAGCAATAGTTATTTTTTACTCCGAGGTCCAATGTCCACTCGTATTTCCGGTCAAAAAACGATCTTCCCCGATCCCCCCCCCCCCCACGCAACTTCTTTCCTAGAAAATTGTGTCAAGCAAGGGGTTCTTTGTTGGAGGAAATAGGAGCCTGCTCTCCCCCCAGCATGGGGAGAAATGGAAACCTGTTTCCACCTACCCACAGCAACTCCAGACAAACTTCTTCCCCAGTTTTTCCCCTTTGTTTGATGAAGGGCAATTCTAAACAATACATCGTCTTCTCCCATTTCTTTCGGGAGCCTTATTGTACTGATGCATCTCTGGAATGGTGTGGATTTCTTTTCTTGGAATCTAAAATAAAAATAGCAAAAAAAAAGGTGGCGACTGTTGAAATTTTTTGGGGTCGCCACTTTTGAAAACTAGGTCGCCACGTGGCGAGTGGCGACCGTAAATCTTGACCTTTAATCAGCCCACCCCCTGAGTACGCCACTGGTCATGTCTATCAAACGTTGTACAAAAAAAAAAAAACCTCTTTCGCATTTTACTGTTCAAATAGCAATTTTCTATTTTTTTAAAGATCTTACGAGGTTAAAAATAATTGTTGATCGTAAAATATTTACATATCCTACTTGCATACACTTTTTGGCGAAATGTGAACAATTTCGTAAAATTTTCTTGATTTGGTAAAAAACAAATTAACAGCAGATCAAAAATTTACAAGAAAAATTAGTTCGTCCAGTTAGGGAAATACAAAAAAAAGGGGGGGGGGATGCTCAAGATATTTTCTCTGATTGAAGAATAAAATAGTGCACGCACAATACAGAATATCAAGCCGAAATTATGTTCAATGCCGCAACCGAAATTCCACCGACTCTGTACCGAAAGCACAATACACCTTATGACACCAAATAAAATGTCACCTTCGTAACACAGAATTTCTCCCGTATCGTAACCTCGCGTTAAATATCCGATTACAAATGCCTGCTTACTTAAAGGCAGTTAAAATCGGGAACGCGCATTTTCCAGAGTCGTACGACAACTCGGGCGCTGCTGGTGATTACGATTCGAATGTTTTGAATTCGTCGAAGCTCATTCGCAACAAGCAAGCTCAACCCTTTCCCGCCATCCGCCCTTCCCAATGCATCACGAGCAATTATGAGTGGCAATGAGGAAATATCTCATTTCGCAATGAGAATCTGAAACGTCTCCCTCCACCTGAGAGTGTCTCTGGACTGGTTAGACGGCTTCTTCTGCTCGTGACGTCGTCCTCTTTACGAAACCGAAGAGCAAAAAAAAAAAAAAAAAAAAAAAAGGTTTCACCGACTGGTACAGTCTACAGTCACTTTGGCATGAGATGTCTCAATTGACGAAATCGACGGACATAAACTATTGCAGATTTTCCAATTGTGTTGTAATGAATTTTATGGTTAAAGGTCATACAGCGCAGTGCCAACCTATTTTTTTTTAACCAGAGGGCTACATTTCAAACATACTGCCGTTCCCGCTTAATCGGGCAACGGATAATCGAATGCCCCGCTTATACGAATAAAATATTCTGGAACCAAATATTTCTCTTGCCATAGACGCAACGTTAAAGATCCCGGCTTAAACGAATAATATTTCTTAGAAGCGGGGCCGACCGTATTGCAGGCCGAAACATTAAAAAAATTGATTTAAGTCTTTTTAAATAACATGGGAAAAACGCTGAAAATAAAAAAAAAAACTCTTTTCTTTATCACATAATTTATTGATACAGAGCATCCACCTGTTTTTTTAGAGTCCAATATCGAACCAGAGGAGTGCCAAAATATAAAAAATGGAAATAAACTCATACAAATGGTGAACGAAACTTATTCGCTTTGAGTTGCTGGAAAAACCAGCCTTGTGAGGTGCTGCTATAAAGCATGATTTAGAAAAACTTTTCAATGAAAGCTGCCTGCCCAGGTTTTAATCTTTGGATGCGTTTCACTGAAAAACGTGAAAAAATCTGTTTACATCTCTTCATTTGTTACTCCCTCATCTATAGTCTTAAATTATCAGGTGAGGGTCATTCCACGTCAAATCAACACAATTTGGTACAATTTTAGGACGGCCCGTCACAGATTTGTATGAAACTTGGTACATGAAGAGATTTAACCTAGTTATTAACAAAAACCATAGAAAAAAATTTTTCTTTCACTTCATTCGAAAGTTATTAATTATTAATTATTCAAATTGGCATTAAAAAATGCCAGACTTTGAACCGCTTAATGCTCATTTTCTCA